>MJUU01071011.1:6324-16727 GCA_002080025.1 Modiolus philippinarum
TCTATATCCATATCCCTTTAAAGTTGTTCCGTTTGCTTATTCGTACCACGTATGTATAGAGAATTTGTTCCATGTACATTTACTCTATATCCATATCCCTTTAAAGTTGTTCCGTTTGCTTATTCGTACCATGTATTAATAGAGAATTTGTTCTATGTACATTTACTCTATATCCATATCCCTATAAATTTGTTCCGTTTGCTTATTCGTACCATGTATTTATAGAGAATTTGTTCCATGTACATTTACTCTATATCTACATCCCTTTAAAGTTGTTCCGTTTGCTTATTCGTACCATGTATTTATAGGGACTTTGTTCCATGTTCATTTACTCCATATCCTTTTTTTGTTCTTTTAAGACATTGTTTTTATGTAACATTTTAATATGTTATTGAAGAAGGGATTCTAATGACTCATTAAAACAGATGAAATTCAATAAAAAATATTTCATTACTTCAATATTCAAATACTAAAGTCATATTTTATTTTACTATATTTCAATTCTTATCATATTTTTTCATACCTTAGCTAAAAAGTCGATTTGAATAAAATGGCAATAAAATTCAACATGTTGTATTTGACAAACGCATTCAGAGTCGTATTGATCAATGAATGACCCATAGAACATATATATTTCTTTCATGATCCTATAAAAAATGAGCGTCTTGTATTGCATTCCTGCCTATATGTGTAAGTTTTCCACCTCTCTCTTATTTGTTACTCATCTTCCGATTTAGGATTCCTAATGTTTTGATTCCGTCTGCTCTAAAAAGACATAAATTGTCTAAATGACCGTATAGAGTGTAGAGTAACGCTGGTATTTTGTTATTTGTCATAGTAGTTTATTACACTTACTGAGAAAAATTTAATAATTCTATATATCAATGATTATAGTGACAAAGAAATTCCTTCGTCAAATTAGTCACTACCTGACAATTATTAAGTGTTAAGCACCAAAGACTAGGTTTCGGATGTAACAATGCAGGTATCTTGTCAGTGCCCATCAATAAGATGTCAATAACTTTGCAAATTACTGCAGTTTTGACGCAAAGCTCGAAAATTAGTTCATTAAAGTGGAAAACAAATTCTATGCATTTGAAAGTATTGTAATTGGCTGTCAAGACGCATTTTATATTATAGGGTACAGAAACACAGGAGATTTGGGATCAAATCATGGCTGAACATTATGCTCTTACGATTCCAGAATTTGATACAGATGAAGAACGCCGACTATGCTGCTTCAATATTCCACCACAAGATTTCAGATACACTGTTTCATGAAAAAAGAATCATCAAATCCATTTGTATAGATCATCAGTTGTGTTTGATAGTCAATGAAAATCATGAGATATCTATAATTTTAAACAATGAACGAATGAAGACAGAGTGTACAATCAAATTATTTTTCATTTCTGTATATAAATTCCCTCACATATCTCATCAATTTTATTTTATCTCATTCATTAATTGCAATTTTGCAACTTGACAATAAAAAGTAAAAAAAAAAAACATACCAGTTTTTACTCCTGCAGATGGCATTTCGACAATTTAATTTCATTGCACACTTGGGAGAGTTATTTTATTAGAAATTTGGTATAAAGGTTATTAAAAAATAAGGGAGACAGAGGATAAACAATTTTGTATACTGTTATAGGAAATGAAAGAAATGAAACCCCTTATATATGCTATCTTATAAAGAATCAGACAAAAGAAAAAAAGTTCCTCTAGCTCTATTCTACGGGGTGTACATATCTCAACTTATAGGTTTCGCTCGCGTTTGTTCTACCCTTGACGATTTTAATGAGCGTAACCTTATTCTTAACATCAAAATTTTTACAGCAAGGTTTCAGATTTTATGAATTATTAAATACTTTAAGAAGTTTTACAAACGATATAAACTTCGATATTTAAATGTGACGAGACTCGGGAACAGCTAACTACAAAGTGCATTTCGCATCCTCGATTTTATAGTATAATCAAATACCAAAGTTATTGTTGTTAACAAAATGGCAGAAATTTTGTTAAAAAATGCCAGAGATGTTGTTAAAATGCCAGAAAATTATTTAAAAAATCAAGAAAAACTGGGACGTAACTTACCAAGTCCAGCTTTCCAGAGGTCCTACCGTTATTTACGTTGGCCTCTTGTTTTTCTAGTGCAGTTCGCTTGTGAATTGTGGCATGTGATTGCAGTTTTTGGCTATTTAGGTGTTTACTGTTATCTTTGTTTGTAATTAAAGTTTAAGCTACCTTTACTGAATGATGAAGTTGCTTCATTGGCGTGTGTCTTCATTTTTCTTTTTTGTGCCGTACTCAAGTGGTGTCCTTGTTTCTTAGTGTTTCCGATGTTGCCTTTGTCCATGGATTGTTCGTTCTTTTGATTTTAGATTTTATTTTTAGATTTTATCTGCACTGGTGAGACATAAGTTGTCGAAATGCGCATATGCAGAAAGTAAATTCACAGTGACTTCGGTATTTAGTTATTTGACTGAAGGTTCGGTTCTCACTTACTTTGCACATAATTGACCATCAATATTTGAAGAAATAACAAAATTTCGAAGTAACTGTTAATTTAATGGAAATACGGAACCAGAATTTAAAACATTCTTGGAATAAGTAAAGTGGACTATGTTAATGGCTAACGCAAAATAGCGACTACAACGGGAAAGAGGGACTAATGACTTTCAGACTTTAGAGAAAGGAGATAATTCCAAAACTTTTTTGGAGGTGGCTGAGAAATGACAGACCCGGGTGCAATAAGGAATGAACAAAAACTATTCTATAAAAAGAAACTGTATAATCGGTTCCAATGCAATGTTTTATGACAATCAAAGGGATCAAAACAAATTTTTAAATAGCTGGTCACTATGGCAATATGTACTTTGAACGTTTCAGTGAATATTATCAAGTGGTTAAGAGGGAATTGTCGCAACAAAGTAAATACCCTATGGCGAACGTACGACAATCACGTATGCCGCGGGGATATAAAATTTTGTTCACTTGATTCAATTGTCTACAAAAATCATTACAGACTTCCTGGAATGAAGCAAGATTCTAATTTTGAATACATAACACTCCATCAAATCCCAAGCAAATAAAAGTTCACAAGTAATACACCACCCTAAAACTTTCTATAACCTAACCAGCTTGGGTCCTAACAAGTGTAAGTCAAAACAACTAATATCTTAACATTTTCAAATCTTAACTTTTTTGTACTAAACATGGTAATAAACACAAAATGCTGTTAAAGAATGTGTTTGAATCAAAACGCCGTTTCTCAGTCTCTGACGCTCAAAGTTGTGTTTCAAACGTCTTCGTTAAAACTGCATATTCCAGGTTCAATTTTTGTTCACATAGTTTCAAAACAGAACGAGACACACATGCCCACTTAGGTATTCAGAACGTCTGCTGGCATTGAATCTCCGATTAATAACTCATGAATAGAACTCGCTTATCACTCAAACTACATTTTCATATTCACAAGTTTTGACACACCATAAATCATTGTATAAAAATGCATATTAATTTTTATGACTGCATCAACGAAATGATTGCATTAATTTAATCATACACAACATTCTATTTTATAGCAATTCAGTTGGGGATTTGAAGATGGACAAAAGATAAAACTCTAGAGCTTCCACTTATAAATCTTACTTCTAATTGACCAGGAATAGTACAATTTTTAGAGGGCCTCTGTGGCAGGATGGTAAAGATAGTTGTATAACAGCAGTGACCTATCACATCTGCGTTGCGAGTTCGCTTTCCGGTTTGTAAATCACTAAAAAGGTACCCTCGATTTGCAACCGTACGGTTTTTTAAGGTTTATTACCTGACCAAGGTCGATGGTTCATTCAGGGCACTCCACTAAAATTGACCACAACGATATAGCTGAAAAATAGTTGAAATCGTGAAGGTGGTGTTAAACTCCTTAAAAACAAACACAATTATGAGCAATATTATCTTTTCGCTTATTTCATTAATTATGAGCAATATTATTTATGTGTCAAGTTAAACTTACCACAACCATATTAGCTGAAATACTGTTGAAACTGTGAAAGTAGCATTATACTGCAAAAAAAACAAATACAACTATGAGCAATATTATTTTTTGCTAAGTACATTAATTATGAGCAATATTATCTATGTGCTTAGTTCATAAAGATTATCTCGTTTAGATAGATCTATGATTGTGGCTTTAAAAATGACGAGTGATACAATGTAACCCTTAACTCCTCTAGATTTTGACAAACTCGAATGACAATATTAGGAATTCTTTATTGGCTTCCTTTAATATCATACACAGTTTATAGCTTACTGCAAGACAAGGATCTTCCTTGAGTATTTCTCCGATCGGGTTTCATTCTGGGATGCAATTGACATCACTTTTAATACTAAATCGTCTTATGATTAAATCCTATATGCTTTGTTTTTGGTCGTTTTAACCGGGAGATGGGATGTTGTCTCCTTGACATTTTCCCCACTTCCTTTCTTTTTTCATACCAACAGTTCTGCCTTTTCTATCTTTTGGGTCTATAGGTACCGCATTGGCAGCTAAAATACCAGTGCTTTCATCAAAGTACTTTGATAAGGCAAAAGTAATGTATTCTGACTTAGTCCTGGAGTACGCGTCACAGGTATATCTTCCTTGTGTGGAATATGGAAAACCCCATCGATACCCATGCTACTTAATCCTACAAAAAATGGATATACACTTTTTCATTTTGACAAGAAAATTATCTAAAACACGTTTATACATTTTAACATAACAATGCCCATTGTTTTTATTAAATTATACCAATTTTCTTGGAAAGAAATATATATGAATGACCTATCTGTTTTCTCCTATGATAACTAATTAATTAATTAAGTTTTCTTAATCAAATACAAAACACATTTTTTATTCCTTTCTGAAACAGTGAACATTTTGAAACCGTAATGAAATGTCGTGTGGATCATGAAACTTGCAAGCACCTTTAATGTTCTAAACAATAAAAGACGTGGAATTTTAAATGTTTTTTGTTTTAAATTTGTTTGATTAGATATTGTTATTCACTTGGAAGTTGAAAGGGAAAACTTTATATTTGAGATATTCCGTATCATATCCATAATCCCGTCGAGAGCTCTTGTACTGGTAAAATGGTCATTTCAGTTGATGTTTAATTTGCATGTTATGGAAAGTATTATTTTTGAGTATTTTTCATTTTTCTATTTTTGCATTATCATATCCTTTCAAAGAGTTTTATATGTTGCGATATAGCTTTATATGAATCTTAACACCAACAGGTTTGAAAAGTCAGGTTTTCATTATGCAGTTGAAACTTAATCTTTACAAATGACCAAAATGATTCATTTTTCTGAAATATTTTACGTTACCATATCCTTTTGAAGAAGTTTTATATGTCACTATTTAGCTTTTTATGACTCTTAACATAAATATGTTTGAAAAGTCAGGTTTTCAGTGTGATTTAAACCAAATCTTTACAAATGACCAAAATAATTCAAGTTTTTAAATATTTCACTTTATCATATCTTTTCAAAGAAGTTTTTATGCGCGGTATAGCTTTTCTGAATCTTTGCATTAATAGGTCTGAAAAGTCAACTTTTCATTATCCGGTTGAAACTTTTTCTTTACAAATGACGAAAATAATTCATGTTTTTAAAATATTTTTACTTTATCATATCCCTTCAAAGAACTTTAATATGTCATGATATAGCTTTTCATGAATCTAAATATCAATATGCTGGAAATGTCAGGTTTTCATTATAGATTTACATAAATTCTTCATACATGTATATTCTTTCGAAAAGTTTAATATGTCGCATTATGTTTCTAAAGTCCTGTTTTCATTATGCGGTTTGTACTAATTTTTTACAAACCAAAATAATTGATTTTTTTGCTATTTCTTTTACTGGTGGCAAAGGGTTCGGTACAAAAATTTCCCCTTTTATCCCTCATAGAAATATTTTACATAGAAATAGTGTTGTAGCCGATGTGTCCAGCAGCATGCATCGTATTATAAATTAGTTCGCAGCCTCTGTTTCCCTTTGTATTCCCTTACTGATATAATTTAGTTAGAAATAACGTTGTAGCCAATATGTCCGGCAACATGCATCGTATTATAAATAAGTTTGTAGTCTCTTTTTCCCTTGTGTCCCCTTATATAGAAATATTTTTACACAGAAGTAACGTTGTAGCCGCTGTGTTCGGCAAAATGCATCGTATTATAAATTTTGTTTGAAACCTCTGTTTCTCCTTGTATCCCCTTTAGAAATATTTTTACATAGAAATAAGCCAAGCAGAAGCACATTAAACGCACAGGAGCAGTCCGCTTCCCGATGTGTCTATAGTTAATTAACATTATTTCCCAGATTCTTGCAACTGTTTCTAAATTTGTTTTGAAATAAACTTGTGTAAAATTTGACTGTCGCTTCGAACCATGTGATTAAAAATAAAAAGGGACGATAAAAAAAATCTATATAGTTATATAACGGTTGACTGTCGCTTCTTTTCCACTCGCCATTTTATTTGTTAGAGGAATAATTACGTGATTCGTTCAATAACGTGATTTACTTCACCAATGGGGATTCAGAATCCGATTCCCATTTGGGGGAGTTTTTTTTAGATATAGGATAGTAACAAAACACATCAAATTATTTCTATTATTTTAAAAGCAATACAACACTGGCTGGGTTAAAAACCAAAACAGCAATATCGTTCACTGAAAGACATAAACACTAAATCTGAATTCTTTGAGTTATTCCTTAATGCATTAAGATGCGGTTATGGTCACGTTTCTCTAGAAACAAATGTGGGATTTTATCAATGTATTATAGCACAAATATGTTGCATTTTCATTATGTTCTCGAAACACGATTTTGTCAGTGGGTTATCAACTGGTAAGCATAGGTTAAACAATGATTTGCCATCACCAGCAAATATTTTATGATCTTGTTTGGCCATTTTGATCTTATCTCGATCTTGACGCGTGTATGTTTTATGGACTTTATAAACCCTGAGGCGTAATACATAAAACATGGTAAAGCATTGTTTAGTTAATTTAGAAAATAATCACTCCTATTTTATGGGATATTTTTTTTAATTAATCATGCATTGATTAAATTTAATCATTTGTGTAATCAAGCTTGAACAATTGTACTTAAGAGACGGACATTCGATGTACTTTCTCTTAATAATCCAAAATTTAAGGAATATTTACACCAGATCTATCCCATTGAGCTTGAAACTAAAGTTACTACCTCAGTTTTCTACTTTTGATATACATTGACGAAGATGGACGTTTGATATCTAAGCTTAATGACAACTTGATGATTTTAACCTCCAAATAGTGAACTTTCCCTTTCTGAGCAGCAATATGTCAGCCTCTCCAGTCTGTGGAGTGTACATTTCGTTACTGTCGAGCATGCAGTTTGTATAGTGATTTTTTAATAGAGCAAAACCACTGTCCTAAAAGATGCTAAGTCAGAGATTTGTTCAGCCTTGTTTACTTTCATCCCTTCAGAAATTCTATGGCCGTCATGATGACATCATTGACAGACATGACGTGGTTGTGTCCCAAATGAAAACGAACATTTCAGCTAGTTTTCACGTCTTTGCAGATTTGACATTACCGGTTTTGACTCTACCCTAGATTGACTCACTAATAGAGTGACGGGTGTCGCTTTGCGGAGCAGGACATGCTTATGCATCTGATGTCACTCTTGGTTTTTATTGGAGTTCACACTTAGGGTGCTCTAGTTTTTAATGGCGTGATTTTTGTGATCATCACTTCCCTTGTTCCAATGCAAATTGGTATTCTACTATCGTAATTGCTAGTCACTTCACAAGTTACCCCAAGCGGTAACACTTGTATATCCAGATACATGTAGAGGTTGTATTATGTACCATCCAATTATTAGGAAACAAAAGAAAATTTGAAGGTAACTTCTCTTCAACCTTCTTTAGAAATCGATATATTTCATTTGTGAAGCAAATGAATGCTAAAAATAATGTTCCAAACTAATCATATTAATATTATTAAGTCTTCCATACGTAGTTGGGAGACTTATTGTTTTTGTTGCGTTTCCTATTATTAAGTCTCCCAAACGAAATTTGGAGACTTTTTGTTTTTGTTGCGTTTCTTATTTTTAAGTCTCCCAAACGAAGTTTGGGGGAGACTTATTGTTTTTGCTGTGTTTCTTATTTTTATTATTATTAAGTCTCCCAAACGAAGTTTGGGAAGACTTATTTTTTTTGCTGTGTTTCTTTTATTATTATTATTATTATTATTATTATGTCGCCCCAGACGAAGTCGGGGAGACATATTGTTATTGTTCCGTTTCTTTGTTATTATTGTTTCTTCTTATTAAGTCTCTCAAACGAAGTTTGGGGAGACTTATTGTTTTTACTCAATTTTTATTATGTCGCCCCAGACGTAGTCGGGACGACATATTGTTTTTGGTCCGTTTCTTTGTTATTATTATTATTACGCTTTCTTTCTTTCTTTCTTTCATCCACCTCTTTTTGTCCGGCTTATATCTCAATGATGCCTGGACAGAAATAATTCATAATTGGTACAAAGTTGGAACACTGTCTGGAGGGGTGCATGCAAGTAAATTTTTTTTCAAAGTGGCCGCCATTTTCAAGATGGCTACCAAGATACGAAAAATTCGAAATTCGTCCAATTTTAACAAAAATTGAAATTTTCTCACTCATGATTCAATGGAATTCATTCATATTTGGTACAAAGTTGGATCACTATCTGGAGGAGGGTATGCATTGAAATTTTTTTTCAACATGGCCGCCTTTTCCAAGATGGCCACTGAAATACGTAAAAATTTCAACTTTGTCCGAGTTCAACGAAATTTGATTTCTAGGTAGATTTTGATGCTGCGAACAAGCTGGAATCGTCGAATTGGCTGTCAGGGGCGACATCAGCTATTGCTTGCAATTGCAAATCTAATTATTTTTCTTGTTCTTCATGTCTTTCCGCCAAATATTTTGTCCACGCGTTTTCTCAGAGACTATTGGTTCGATCTTGACCAAACTTCATAGCAAGATGGGTCCTTATCTGAAGTGGTGCAAGAATGTCTTGGAATTTTCAAAATGGCACCGGTTACCATGGAAACGGCAAAAAAGGCGGGGAAATCAAAGTCCTCGGGTTTGGATGAAAATTTACAGGAAGGTTGCTTCGGACATGGGAAGTAAGTTTCCGGTGTCCAAGACTTCAAAATGGCACCCGTTGCCATGGAAACGGCAAAAAGGCGGGAAAATCAAAGTGCTCGGAATTGAATGAAAATTTACAGGAAGGTTGCTCAAGACTTGAGGAATTGCTTTCTGGTCTCCAAGACTTCAAAATGATCTCCGTTGCCATGGAAACAGAAAAAAGGCGGGAAATATTGAAAGTGCTTGGAATTGAATGAAAATCAACAGACAGGTTTCCTACGATGTGTGGAAGTGATTTTTTGCTAAGATTTCTGATATGGGAGTTCGTTTGGGAGACTTTTGTATCAGCATCCTGATACAGTTATAAATTTTTATTATTATTATTATTATTTTGCTTCCAATAAATTTTGTCCGGAGCGTTTCTCAGAGTTGCATGAACCGAACCACTTGATACTTGGCACACAGTTGGATCACCATATGAAGTTGTGCAACACGGTGAAAAAATTTTCAAAATGGCCGCCATTTCCAAGATGGCCGCCATTTTACGTTAAAAAACCGAGGATTCAAAATCTCTAGAACTGCTTTGCAGAATATCTTCATATTTTGCAAAGATGTTCAATAAAATGAGACGAAGGATTTATGCAAAAAAAATTTTCAAAATGGCCGCCATTTCCAAGATGGCCGCAAAAAATGCGTCAAAATTTCAACTTTGACCGATTTCAACAAAAATTGATTTCTAGGTAGATTTTTACGCTGCGAACAAGATGGAATCATCGAATTGGCTGCCAGGGGCGACATCAGCTATTGCTTGCAATTGCAAGTCTAGTTAATATTCTTTTTCTTCCGTTTTCCGTCTCAACTTTGTCCATCAGTTTTCTCGGAGACCACTGATCCAATCTTAACCAAACTTCACATGATGATAGAACCCCATCCCAAGATGTGCATTCCAGTCTTGGAATTTTCAAAATGACTACCGGTGCCTTGGAAATGGTAAAAAAGGCGGGAAAATCAAAGTGCTCGGAATTGGATGAAATTTTATAGGTAGATTGCCTTACATGTGTAGAATTGACTACTGGTCTCCAAGACTTCAAATGGTGACTGGTGCCATGGAAATGGTAAAAAAGGCGGGAAAATGAAAGTGCTCGGAATTGGATGAAATTTTATAGGTAGGTTGCCTTACATGTGTAGAATTGACTACTTGTCTCCAAGACTTCAAAATGGCGACTGGTGCCATGGAAAT
>MJUU01071011.1:17025-34667 GCA_002080025.1 Modiolus philippinarum
AAATTTTACAGGAGGGTTGCCTTGCATGTGTAGAATTGACTTCTGGTCTCCAAGACTTCAAAATGGCGATTGGTGCCATGGAAATGGTAAAAAAGGCGGGAAAATCAGTCCTCAGATTTAGATGAAATTTTACAGGAAGGTTGCCTTGCATGTGTAGAATTTACTTCTGGTGTCCAAGACCAGAAAATGATGGCCGGTGCCATGGAAATGGTAAAAAAGGCGGGAAAATCAATGAGCACAGAATTGGATGAAATTTTATACATGTTATAAGAAGGTTGCCTTACATGTGTAGAATTGACTTCTGGTATTCAAGACTTCAAGATTGCGACTGATGCCATGGAAACGGTAAAAAGGGCGGGAAAATCAAAGTGCTCAGATGAAATTTTATAGGAAGGTGGCCTAGCAAGTGTAGAATTGGGTTCCAGTTTCCAAGACTTCAAAAATGTTGACCGTTGCCATGGAAACGTTAAAAAGGGTGGGACAATCAAAGTACATAGAATTTGGTGAAATTTTACAGGAAGGCTACCTAGCAAGTGTAGAATTGGGTTGCGGTCTCCAAGACTTCAAAATGTTAGCCGTTGCCATGGAAACGGTAAAAAAGTGCTCAGAATTGCATGAAATTTGACAGGAAGGTTGTTTTAAATCTGTGGATCCTATCTAAAGCCTTTGAATTCTGATATGGGAGTTCGTTTGGGAGACTTCTTGTGTTTGCATCCAAACACAATTAATACTAGTTATTATTATTATTATTCTTCCGTTTTCCGCCGCGACTTTGTCCACCAAATTTCTCGGACACCAGTGGTCCAATCTTGACCAAATTTCACATGATGATAGAGTGTCATCCCAAGATGTGCTTTCCAGTCTTAGAATTTTCAAAATGGCACCGGTTCCCATGAAAACGGCGAAAAAAGGCGGGAAAATCAAAATGCTCAGAATTGGATGAAATTTTATAAGAAGGTTGTCTAACATGTGGAGAATAGGTTTCTGGTCTCCAAGACTTCAAAATGGCGACCGATGCCATGAAAATGGTAAAAAAGGCGGGAAAATCAAAGTGCTCAGAATTGGATGAAATTTAACAGGAAGGTTGTCTAACGTGTGTAGAACTGACTTCTGGACTCAAAGACTTCAAATTGGCGACTGGTGCCATGGAAATGGTAAAAAGGCGGGAAAATCAAAGTGCTCAGATTTGGATGAAATTTTGTAGGAAGGTTCCATAACATGTGTACATTTGAGTTCCGGTCTCCAAGACTTCAAAATGGCGACTGTTGCCATGGTACTGGTAAAAAGGCTGGAAAAATCTTGAATGCAATTTGACAGGAAGTTTATTCAAAATCTGTGGATCTCATCTAAAGCCTTTGAATTCTGATATGGGAGTTCGTTTGGGAGACTTCTTGTGTTTGCATCCAAACACAATTTATACTAGTTATTCTTCTTTCTTTCTTTCTTGTCGTCGGTTGAAGTTGTCCGAAGCGCATCTCAGAGACCATCAGACCTAGAACTTTGAAACTTTGTGGGAAGTTAGCCCCGTATATGTTTTTGTACTAAAAACAAAAAAAGAATTGAAAATGGGGTTCATTAATGGTACATTTAGGGGGTTAAAAAAGGGATGGGGTCGCCAATGTTAACTCTACGGGAAAATGAAATTTTGGATGTTTTTCACCATATTTCTCACTGTATCTCAAAAACTTAATACTAGTTCCATAAAACTTCATAGGAAAGGTGTTTATCATGTAAGAGAGGATTGAAAAGGATTGGAAATTTCAAAATAACTACTGTTGCCATGGAAACCAAACCCAAAATTAAATTTTTGACAAAATAGTAGTTAATGTTGATTATTATATTTTGATTGCAGCGATATGTATTACTTATGTTATAAGGAGAACCACTGCCAATTTTTTTTTTTGGAAGGGAGTCTGAAATTGAGTGTAATGCATAAAAGCATTTTGATGCAATGTCAACAAACCAAGAAACTGTTTTTTGAAAAATAAATGCATTTTTTTGATAAAACAAGAAATTTTGAGAAAATGTATTATGCTGCTTGTTATGTTTTGAATGCAGCAGTATGTATTACATAGATTGTAAGGGTAATCCCCTGCAAAAATTGTTTTAGAAAGAAGTTTTAAGTATTTTTTTTAACGTTAATTTAATAATTGTTTTGAGAAAAATTGTCTTTATTTATTGTAATAAGATATACTACGTTCAACTACAAAATACTTAAAGTCTGAAACTGGCATAACTGTACTGAAAAGTACTCAACATGTCTGAAAATTATTAAAGTAGTCTCGACAAAAGTCTGATTCAGTCTGAAATTTACTTAATGAGTCTCCATCTGTCTCGACTGACTGGTTTGAATCAGTAGTGAAAGAGTCTCGAACTGTTCCGATTAGTCCGAACTTTACTGGAAAGTCTTGACCTGTTTCGACCAGTCAGATGTAGTACTGAAATAGTCTCAACCTGTCTCGACTAGTCTTATCTAATACTAAAAGAATCTCGACATGTTTGAACCTGTCACGGCCAGCCTGAATTAGTACTGAAAGTGTAATGACTTGTGTTAAAAAAGTTCTATAAAATAACAGGCGTTCAGTGTTATATATCAAGTGAAAAAAAACGGAACCTTTATAGTGTTTTTAATCTCATTTTGATGAATAAACTGAACCTTAAAAGTGTTAAAAAAAATCTAAATCTAAAAAGAGCCGCGAGGTCTATTTTTGAGTAATAGAATTCCTTAATGAATGCATCAAAATATAAAAAAAATAAAAATTAATATTTTCTTGTTTAAGTCAAACCCAAATTGGAGAAAATATGAATAAAATAATAAAATTTACATATTGATTATTTGTGTAGGTAGTAAATTTATTACAAACATTTATTTCTTAAATATTTTATAAATTGTTTATTATAGCAAATTGTAAACCTTCAAATTAACAAATATGGCACATGCGAGTGCCATGTCCTCAGGTCAAAATTCTGTATTTAATCGATTTGGGCAACCACATATGTTTTATATGTTTCTAACACACATTGAATTTGAAGGTGAATTGATGTTTTATAATTTTGATTACATTGATAAAAAAAATTTCCTTTTCTGAAATAAGAACATCTTACAAATCAAAACACAAAATAAAAAAGTAGAAAAAAGAAAAATTTTGAACATGGTTAAATCATATACCCTTGATCTTCTTTACCCTTTTTATTTTCTTCTCTCTATATCTTTATGTATCCTGTTAATGTGTTTGCATTAATAAATGTAGTATAAAACTCTTGCTTTACAGTATATTATTTTTCTGTTGCTCATTTGGTAATGCTAGCTGATATGGTGAATTCTTAATTTTTTATACTTAATGTATTACAGTAATGAAAGCATTTGATTCACATTTGGAATGAATGCATTAAGGGTTGATTTAGTAAGTAATTTTTTAAACCCTCAATTAATGAACTGATTCGAAGCACAAAGGATTGCCATGATGAAGTCTATCTCATTATAACTTTAGACTGGTCGAGATAGGTCGAGACTCTTTCAGCACTAACTCAGACTGGTTGTAACAGGTTGAGACTTTCCAGTACAGGTTCAGACTGGTGGAGACAGGTCAAGACTCTTTGAGTACAGGCTCAGACTGGTCGATATTTTTTCAGTACAGGTTAAGACCAGTCGAGACAGGTCGAGTAAATTTCAGATTGATTCAGACTTTGGCCGAGACTTCTTTTGTAATTTTTAGACAAGTTGAGACTGATCTAGTATTTTCCAGTACTTTTCACAGTACAAAGAGTGCGCGTTTCAGACCTCAAGTGTTTTGTAGTGTTCATGATAAAATAATTTGTTGTTTGGAAAGATTCGTCTTACACAACTAATGAATCGTCAAATCAACTAAGATTTTGTCTGCAGCCAGAGACAGTAATCAAACATATGGTGAGACTTTTTATGCCCGAAGTGACATAAATCGCATGTGGATACATACAAATTCGAAGAATTTATTGTAAAATCTAAAATCCCAGTCATTTTCTCAAACACACTCTCTCCAAACATTTTACTCTGCCACACTGTATGCCACACTTCTTCAACATAAACTAAAATCACGAATCAAAAGTATTATTAAAAAGGCCTTTTCCGATTAAAAAAAAATTACTGAATTACGTTATACATCCACTTTAAAAAGAAAAGTATGGTACGATGAAATACAGGTGTGTAGTATGCTTGATTTTTAATTGATAATATATTCGTCACGTTTTGAGGTGCTATATATCAACAGCAATTTGGCACACATATCGGCACTAATTTTGCACCTCTACTCGCAGACTAGTTTTTTATTCTTACGAGACTGAATTTCTTCAACGACTCGTGACAGATCGTAAAAGATACTAGATCCTTCAGTCACACTGACCTGAGTATATTGATGATGTCATCTTCATCAATAATGCATCTTTCGCTATATATGCCCCATTAATATATCCGCCAAAACTAGAGATAAGAGAAAAGTCAAAACATCCAAATCTACATCATTTTAGACTTTTATCTAGAGGTTGACGCAAATGGTCTTAAAAGAACTAAAATTCATTACAAAAGGGACGATTTAAATTTCAAAATTATCAATTTCCCTAACATGGAGAGTAATATTCCTGCATACGGAGTGTATGTTTCACAGCTGAGAAAGAGCTAGCATAAACTTTCTTATTAGACATAGTTATCTCCGTGACCGCTTAATTAATCAAGGCTTCAAAATATTCCGTCTCATACGCTTATTTAAAAGTTCTTTTATAGATATCAGACCCTTGTGGAAAATATTGAAGTTTCTGTCCGAACTTAGATTGTTTCCTTAATTAATACTAGGATGATCACTTCTTTTAGCTGTCTACGACTTTTCAATTGAAATTGCTGTTGAGTTGCTAACGGACACTTTCGAAATTGACGTGGATGTTTGGGTCGCCATAAAAACCGGTTTAATCAACCATTTCTTTCTAAATGCCTGTACCAAGTCAGGACCATTGCAGTCGACAATTTTGCCGGTGGTTTTCACCGGATTTGTCTTTTAGTACAATGGACTTCGGCTCTTGACCACTCTGTTCGGTAATTTTGTTATTGCCCCCAATGTCTAGAAGCTGAACACAATTTTGCCAATCTAGCATTTGGTTAGATTTTGGTATTATTTTAATTTTTTTTTTTTTTTTTTTTGGTTTCTTGGTGTATTTAAAATATTTAACAAGTTTTATTATAATAAATAATTTGCACCAATAACTCATTCTAATTTTTTTTTACAATTCAAATTTATGCCGCAATTTCCAAGCACTACAATTTATGTGTGAATAACCAAATTTTGCAGATTACGATGGGACTTTATCAATATCATATTTCTTTGTCAATGTGTTAGCATAATTCTACACAAGTTCAATTGAAAAAAATGGAGTTTCGAAATCCAATTGCAAAAATGCATGTTATTTTCTAATATATTTCGTGTTAAATCATACAAAGAGTATAACCCATTTCTAAATTACGTTTTGTTATATGCATTTCTTTTCCAAGATAGTGGTCATTGAGTTAATAGTCTACCTGTATTTGGTGTTATTCGCATGTTAATTGTACTATAGGAAAACGGGATAGACAAAGGGGAGGGGGGTAGGTACCCATAAGCTGGTTAAAACCTACCGCTGGCTTTTGCTAGTGCCGGTACCAAGTCCTGCTATTCCGAGTTCCTATCGTTTTTTATGTTTGTCTCTTGTCTTCATTATTGTTTTTCTAGTGCAGTTCGCTTGCGAATTTTGGCAGGTGATGTAGTTCCCGGCCAAAGTAGGTGCTTACTGTTATTCTGTTTTTGTGAAGACATCGATATGTAATTCCGCACATTTTATATAACCGGCTCGAGGAAATTGTGGCACAAGATTTGCAATCAGTGGACATAAATATAAATAATAAAAGCAATGCAAAAATACTATATAATAAAAGTATCAATGGGGCCAAAGTGCGACGCAACAATTTCCTTATTTATTTCTAGGGGATTGAATTTCTATAGTTGTGGCTCGATTAAGCCCCTTATTTAAGCAATAACAAATTAACTGCAATAATGTTCACGTTTACCTAAATAAGGCGATCTAAGAATTTGTTTTGTTTTGTTTCGGGAGCGTTTCAGGTTGCACCTGTCTCATATTAGATGATTTGCCAATAACCGATTTTGTTTCCGTATTACGTACTTTATTTCCGTTCTTTAATATTTTCACACAATCAAGATCATGTGTTTCCAGACAAAATATCATATTTACCGAAATAAAAAACCTTATAAAACAGCATCCTTGCATATGAAATCTATTGAGATATAAAACAATACAAACAGACATATTAAAGGTCATATAATTTTGAGAAAGTCCAACAAAACTGAAGTATGGAAACCGTACAGATCAAGACAAATAATTTTTTTGTTCATTTTGGTAAGATTACGTTTGAAACCTCTCGTGATTGTCCAATGTAGAATTGCTTTCCTTTGCATAAGTGTGGTAAACGCGAGGTCAATTTTCGGCAATTCTTTTTGAACTGGCAAATGGTCTATTGATATCCGCAATTATAGTACAATGCAATTAAGTACCGAAGTTTCTTTAGGCACATTTTTTCGGATCGTCGTTATGTTTCTTCGGGTGCTGATGATATTAAATTTTTATACCATGCAACAATATAAACACAAAATAAAAAAACAATATAAAAACGAATAAATAAATAAAACAGATGTACAGAAAAACATGAAAGATCAGGGGTACTGAATGTATTGTCTGATTATCATCGTCGAGTGAGCAATCTTTTCAATCATTTTACTTTCTCCCTTTAAACGAATATTTGAATGTTTTACACTACATCTACATGTACACTTACCCTTTTACAAGTTTGCATTAATATGATTGATTTGCACATATTCGCCTTTATAAGCAAGTAGAAGTTTGTCATTGGCCATTTAAACTTGCAAGTGGTTCTTGCATTCTTTTTGTCACATGAATTGGTATAGGGCATGTACTTTGATGGAGGTAAACTCTTTAGGTTGTGACAGTCAGAACAAGTTAAATTACAGAGAAATAATATTAAACTCGTTCTTACTAAGTCCTTTATAAGAAAATGTCTGATATCATTTTCAGACGATCATTGACTAGCAAGACAATCGTCCTGTTAGGTCAAGATTCACAGGGTCATTTGAACTGATTTTGAAAGAACACTTGTCCCTATATGTAAAATGTACATAATTAAATTTCATTCAATCTCATGCTAAAATTCAGATCAACTGAAAAAAAAACATAATAATGAATCGAACGAAGGCCTCATTTAAATAAGTGCCAATACCTTAATTTCTCATCGACGTCAACAAAACGATGAATTTCACTATCACTTAATCTTATAACCTGAGATGGTACATTGTTTTTTATATTTAACTTAAACACTTCGACAGCTTGTCTCTTTGTAGTAGTTTTACATCTGTATATTTTGTATACATTTAAAAACACATTAGTAAAAATATATGTTGCTTAAGAACAAATAAATTACACGAAATAAGTGTATTTAGGTTTCTGTTGGACATACAAAACCGTATAAAGGTATGATAATACATCTGACAACAATTATGTTTTAGATTTTATCATTATATTTTCATTCGGTTCGTCGTAATTGAGAGTTACTTAAATCTACAATTTTGTTTTATTTTTACCTTAAAATCATGTGAGACCGAGTTGCACAATCGTCAATAAAAATTGATTGTTGTCAATTAAATCCTTAACAAATTTAACAAAAATACTGGATACTTAAATTTTAAACCTCAGTTGACTTTAATATACGTTCATATTGTATAATCAACGAAGGTCTCTAAAAATGCATGGCAAAACGGAGCAATGGAATAACGCTTTTATTGTTGTTGTTCATCCTAAGTCACCATGAGGCGGTCTTCGTATAGTAGCTAATGTCAATAATAGCCTTGACATGGTCGATGAAAGAGAACAGAAATGTCAATAGCGATTGTTTTTATTTACTATGATGGTGTCTGCACTTCTTTGGCGCTTTTTCCGCTGTTGTTGTTGTCCTATATTTATTATTACGCCCTCTGCTCTTTTTACGCGCTTTTTTTGTTGTTGTTGATTTTGTTGTTGTTGTGATTGTTGTTGATGTGGATTCTGTAGTCGGGTTGTCGCATTCCCCTATATCCAAACTTGCAGGTTCAGTGCACTGTGATGGATTCTGGGTACCACAGCTGACAGGAATAGTGCAGAAAGGGGGTTGAATTGCTGAAAAGCAACAACTGTCAAGTTAAGAACATATATTTTGACTTGGTTTCTAGAGAAATTAAAAATAAAGAATAAGAAGTGTGAACCCCTAAAAGATCGGAGCGACATTATGTGCTCCCGTAGAGTAAGCATGACCGGTTCCATATGTAATACCCGCCACAACCATCCACAATATAATGCTAAGATACCTGTTGGGTAGCTGGCAAGCTATTGTAATTTTATAACTCGAATGCAAAATCTGTTGAAAGTTTAAGTTGCATGCTACTTCTCTAAACCTCAGACTGCACTAAGAATACAGCCGGAAAGCATATGATCATCTATTAAATATTCAGACAATAACCAGGATAAATCTATACCACAAACATTACCGACGAAGACAAATCTAAAAAAAAACTATATTTGCAATTGTAAGCAATAGCTGATGTCGCCCCTGGCAGCAAATTCCATGATTCCATCTTGTTCGCAGTGTCAAAATCTATTTAAAAAATCAAATTTCGTTGAAATCGGACAAAGTTGAAATTTCGACGTAACTTTGAAGCCATTGTTGTTTGTTTGTTCTTGTTTTTTGTTTGTTTGTTTGTTTGTTTTTTTTTTGTTTTTGTTTGTTTTTTTGTTTGTTTTTTTTAAACATGCCCATCCTCTTATGTTGATCAAACTTCTTGCCAAATATGAATGAATTGTGTCAAGGCATGCTTAAGATTTTATCATTTTTATTGAAATCGGATAAATTTAATGTTGACGTAACTTGGCAGCCATTTTGATTTTTTTTGGTGGAGTTGATCCAATTTTGTATCAAATATGTTTTAATTCTGTCCATTAGTCAATGAGAACGTGGACAAAAAGAGGTGGAAGAAAGAAACAATGATAATGAATTATAATGAATAATAGAGAAACGGACAGAAAACTATATGTCGTCACGACTCATCTATGGTAAGATAATAACAGTATGATATTGAAAAGGTCAAACATGGATGTCATGGTTACCATAACAACGTATGCCAATAATAATAAATTAACATTTTTTTTATGTTAATAACAACCATTTAGAGGACTATTAGCAAAATCTGTCATGCAGTGTCTCAAGCTCTCTTAAGACTTTTAATCTTTATAGAGAATCCTTGTTATTATTATTATTTTTTTTTTGCAAAAGACCCCTTCTAATAAATGGATTGACACATACCGAATTTAAGATCGGATTTTTCACTTGCATGATTGGTACTACATATGGAACAGGTTATTCTTAGAATATCGGAACACCTAATAACACTCCATGTTTTTCAGTTGTCTTGTAATGGTTCTGTTCTTTGTTTGTGAACGGTTATGCTTGTCACCAAACGCATTTTTAATAAAAAATGATTGACACTTTGAGTTTTTTCATCCCGTTCCCCCGAAAGAGCTTGAGATTACAAATACCAAAAACAATTTAACATCGGCCTCATTCCTTGACTTTCATCAAGAAATCGACAACAGAGGTAGACAACAAACTAAGAGGTATGACAAACATGATGACTTTTCTTTTCCAATAATACACTACCCTTTTCTTTGTAGCAACATTCCAACAGCACCAACATATTGAGTTTATATCTCCAAACTCATTTGGACATATAAACTCACAGTAACTTCGGTTTTTAGTCATTAGTTACCATTGGGTCGATGCCTCTGCTGGTGCACTGTTAGTCCCCGAGGGTATTCACCACCCCAGTAGTCAGTACTTCGGTGCTGACCCGAAAGCCGATTCTATTTGGAACCTTACAATATCTATTTTTTGAAAATATTGTTGAAGACTTAGGAGTATCTCCCTCATGCAAAGCTCTATCCTTAGCTGATTTTGGCTTTCGATTTAGATCATATTTGGTAATTTGTTATCTATCAGTTTTTAAACATCTTTGACTTTATGGTCTTCCAAATATTTAGATTAAATATGCGCAGTAACTTCGGTATTTAGTCATTTGTTACCACTGGGTCGACGCCTCTGCTGGTGGTCTGTTAGTCCACGAGGGTATTCACCAGCCCAGTAGTCAGTACTTCGGTGTTGACCCGAAAGCCAATTCTATTTGGAACCTTGCAATATCTAATTTTTGTAAATTGTTGAAAACTAAGGAGTACTCACGCATGCTAAGCTCTATCCTTAGCTGATTTTGGCTTTCTATTTAGATCATATTTGGTAATTTGTTCTCTGTCAGTTTTTAAACATCTTGACTGTATGGTCTTCCAAACATTTACATTTGATCTACACTGAAGAGACATAAATTGTCGAAATGCGCATTTGCAGATTCAGAATTCACAGTAACGTCGGTATATAGTCATTTGTTAGCACTAGGTCGATGGCTCTGCTGGTGGACTGTTAGTTCCCGAGGGTATTCACCACCCCAGTAGTCAGTTCTTTGGTGCTGACCCGAAAGCCGATTCTATTTTGAACCTTACAATATCTTATTTTTGTAAATTTTGTCGAAAAATAAGGAGTATCTCCCGCATGCAAAGCTATATCCTTAACTGATTTTGGCTTTGTATTTAGATCATAATTGGTAATTTGTTCTCTATCAGTTTTTAAACATCTTTGACTTTATAGTCTTCAAAAATATTCAGATTTAATCTCAACTAAAGGGACATAAATTGTCGAAATGCGCATATGCAGAATCAGAATTCACAGTTACTTTGGTATTTAGTCATTTGCTACTCAAGGATATGCGGACGATTCAATATCTTGCTAAATAAAGCTCTGTTTCTTACAAATAGATAACTGCAACAATGCTATGTTACCAATAGCTTGAAATAATCACTGCAGAACAGACAACATTTATTTTCATTTAATAAATTACTTCATATTTCTTTATTCTACTGGATTTGACTCTATTATCGGAAACAACGGTAGTAGAATACCGAAGGATCAAGGGAAGTGATGATTACAAAAATCAAAGTCCACGGACATGACAAAAAAGGCATCAAAGAAAAACTAAACAAGGACGTGGGACAGCCAAAACGCATTGAACTGAAGATTCGACGTTAAGAACTAAGGCACTCCTAGTGTGAACTCCCTTGAAAACCGGGAGTGACATTAGATGCTCCGGAAGGGTAAGGATGTCGTTTTCCGCTAGTGGTATCCGATACACTATCAGTGAGTCAATCCAGGGTCGAGTCAAAACCGGTTTTGTCAAATCCGTGAAGACGTTAAATCAAGCTGAAAATGACGTTTTCAATCGGGACACAGGCACGTCATATCTGTCAATGATGTCATGTTGACGGCCATAAAATTTCTGGTGGGATGAAAGTATCAAAGACTGAATGGAATTGATATATTCAACACGGCGGTTGTCTTATAAAATATAGGAGATGTTTACTGTACCAGTTCACCTGATCTCGGCCATTTTTAAATTGAGTATGTGATGTTCATCTGTATTTTTGTTTACATTTTCTTTTCTGTGATGTCACCGTTTCTTTGTGTCTTGTACTTCTCCGTTTTTATAATGATGGTTCGATTCTCAGTGCGATATTGTGTATTGAAAATTTTGTGTCCAAAATATCTCTGAATGAGTGTGGTCGGATTACCACATGTACGCACAAACGTAACTCATATTTAATTTTGAGCTATACGACTTCTCCAAAACAGATGTGCAGTATGCTTGATTTTCTTATGGGTAATACATTTGTCACATTTGGATGAACTATTTATCAACAAAATGTTGGTTTACAAATGGGCACGAATTTCGCTCCTCTACTCGCAGACTTGTACTTATGCTCCCACAACACTGAATTTCTTCAAGCCCTCGTATAAGCTAATAAAATATAAATTACTAGATTCTTCAATCTCTCTTGTAAATATATTGATGATGTTTTTTCCATTAATTATGCATCTAAAAGGATCACATCATTAATTATCAAAAGATAAAGAAAACAACAGAAACAACTAGATCAATGCGTGTCTTAGGCTGGCATCTCGAAAACGGTCATCTCAGTGCTAAAATTAACGATAAAACGGACTACTCAAAATCAATATCATCAGTAATATTCCAAATTCTCCTGCTTATGCAGTGTATGTTTCTCAGTTGATCCTTATGCGCGAGCTGCAAAAATTATTCGAACTTTTTCTCAGGCATAATCAAGTTCGTGACCTCCTTATATATCAGGACGTCAAAAAATTCCTTCTCGTACGATCATTGAATTCTTAAATAGATATTAGCCCCTTGACGTAAAATTTGAAGATTCAATCCGAATAGCAATTTTAGATTAATCAGTTAAACATTTCTTTTCAATATTTTGGAGATATCAAAAGCTATTTCTGTTGAATTGCTTCCGGACACTACGGCAATGGAAAGGGAAGTTTGGTATGGAATAAAACCGGTTTGACCTACCATTCCCTTTAAAATGCTCGTACCAAGTCAAGATCATTGTGTGACAATGGTTTCCGGTGTTTTTGCATCCGTTTTGTGTTTTTGCTCCTTGGACTTTAGCTCTTTATAATTTGTTTTGGTAACTTTTTTAAACTCTGATGTACTTATATGAACCTCATTTTTGATTTTCTGTCAACCACATCGTGAATAAAACTCATTTTATGCATTTGTATCATTTTTTGAAATTATGGATTTCCTACATTCCGAAATGGTCATACAGCTCATTAACATTATTGCAGTTGGAGTTAATATGTTCTTTTACTCCATATCCTTTCATAAAATATCACTTATGCCTACCGCTATTTATTTTTCCTTCATTTGAACTGTATAAATGGTATTTTAGTACAAATATTTTGATTTTATAATTTTATGCGCATATGCAAAAAAATAAATACACAGTAACTTCGGTATTTAGTTATTTGTTACCACTGGGTCGATGCCTCTGCTGGTGGACTGTTAGTCCCCGAGGGTATTCACCCACCCAGTAGTCAGTACATTTTGTACTTCGGTGCTGACCCGAAAGCCGATTCTATTTGAATCCTGACAATAGCTAAATTTTTGTAAATTTTGTTGAAAACTAAGGAGTATCTCCCTCCTGTAAAGCTCTGTCCTTAGCTTATTTTGGCTTTACATTTAGATCTTATTGGTTATTTGTTCTCTCTCTCTCAGTTTTTAATATCTTTTGAGTTTATGGTCTTCCAAATCTTTAGATTTTTTCTGCACTTAAGAGACATAAGTTGTCGAAATGCGCATATGCAGAAAATAAATTCACAGCAACTTCGGTATTTAGTTATATTTAAAACAGATAAATCTTTGAAATACAGAACAACAATAAAAGCGTCGTTCCATTGTTTAGTTCTACCATGTTATTGTAGAGATTTGGTTTCATGTGAATTTATTCCATATCCTCTTATTGTTTTTATGTGCTGATTTAATTTTCTTTTCTTTTTTTTTTGCCTGCATTTGTTCTTAGATAAAAAAAAACTGCTGCTGTAGCTAAAATCACTCCAAGTATTTTACTTAAATTATCGGGAAAGAGAAAATTCATATTTGACACAGAGCTTGTCTTATATTAAATACACTGTTAACTACTCATTTATTTATATTGATAAAAATGTAATATGTAGCTGATTGATAAAATATGTTTACATTAAAAGAAACTTACGGCTTGTACAGTCAGCTGAAATAAGGAATGCATTTCAATAAAATTACTCGTATACTAAAATAATATCCCGAACTGCATAACATATTCAGATGCTGTGACGAGTCTAGGGTTTGATGACTAAAAGTACACCGTGATCAAAAGCATAACTGGTGACGATTTGCAATCTATATTACAAATGTTAACAATTTTCATTCGTAATTTCTTCTTTTTTTTCATTAATGTGAATAAAACCATATTTGCAATATCAAGCCGATGATACGCAAGACAACCACTTCGATTATTTTATTTCATTCGCAGCCTCAAAATCTACAAAGAAATTAATTTTCGTTGAAATCTGACAAAGTTGAAATTTTGACGTATTTCAGCAGTTAGCCTGGAGTAGGCTGCAATTTAAGAAAAAATTGAACACGCACCAAAAAAACTTCAGATGGTTCAACTGTATGCAAATTTTGGAACAATTTCATTCAGCCATCTTGAAATAATCGCTCGGACAAAATTTATTAGAAGAAGAAGAAAAGGAATAAACAGAAGAAAAGTAGAATTACAACATTTCACCCCGACGTTGTCTGGGGTGACAAAAAAGAATAATAATCAGAAGAAACGTAGAATGACAACATATCACCCCGACTACTTTTTGGATGAAATTTAAATCTCGAAACAGAATTGGCGTGGTATCACATAATTAGAATGTCCCCTATGGTACATGACTTTAAGAGGCAAAAACAGATGCGCTCAATCATGCTCAACTGCTTGCTGTGTATTGCGCAGTGCGATTCTTCTGAAGACTTGACGTGTGCCCTTGTGTTTGTCTATACGTAGTTATTGTCCACTAGCTTTGGTCACTAGTGCTTTTGTCGGACAACGGATGATTGCGAACTTTATGTGTCAGCAACAGGAAATTTTTCCTTTTTTATTTAAGGAAAATCGAGTCTTATATCCTGTTGCTTTAGGATGAAAACATGTTATTTGTGTTGAACCTCGCTTCTCTTATGGTTGTTCAATAAACTAACGGAAGAACTTACCTTGAATGACAGGTGAGACATGTAGAAAAGATTATGATTGTCCTTCAGAAGCACTTGATGGTGTCTACATTTTTTATGTGTTAGGGGTTTCACACTGCAAGTTTTTTTTTAAGTTTTGGGATTTTTTATTTTTTATTTTTCCCTTATGTCAAATTTGACAACTTTGTTGTCATTCCCGCCTTGAAAATTGATGTTTGTTGACAATCAAGCACCCATGACCAATAAAGACATGAATATAGCATTGCTCGACAATTAGCAAAGAATTCCGCTTAAACCGGTGCTAGAGGCCGTCTTGAAATTACTATGAGGTATGAGCAAAGCTCTTTGTTGAAGGCCTCATGGTGACTTCAAGATGAAGAACAACAATAAAGGTGTTGTTCCTTTGCTTGTTTTTACCATGTATTAATTTTGTAGTGACTTTGTCTCATTTGCATTTACTCCATATCCTTTTATTCAACATTTACGACTGGAGTTTGTCTCTCCTGCAGTGTGGAGTCCGTAAAAAGATTCCCCGTGCCAGAGATGTATGCTCTCTATATTTTTCAGTTATGGTGTACTTGTGAGTGAGAGAATTTTTCATATGGATATATTATACATACTTTCAAATTTTGGCATTTATTTTTGTAATTTCGAAATGTAATCTGACCACCTGTTTTAAGTGCCCACATCTCACTACTTTATAACGCAAAGTTTTCTTACATTCGACTAGATGAGTGCCCTGTGTTTGTCCATATGTTGTAATCGTCCACTAGCTTAAGACACTAGTGCTTTTGTCGGACAAAGGATGACAGTGATTGTAAGAGCACTTTGCCAGTTTAATTGATGTTTGTTAACAATCCCGCACCCATGACCAATGAAGACATGGATGTAGCGTTGCTCGACAATTAGCAAAGAATTCCGCTTAAACCGGTGCTAGGGGTCGTCTTGAACTTACTATGAGGTATGAGGAAAGCTCATTGTTGAAGGCCTCATGGTGACTTCAAGATAAAGAACAACAATAAAAGTGTTGCTCCTTTGCAGAGAGACCACTGATACACCATCATCAGCATCATACCTTGACCTATACCTCTACATTGACAACTCTGGACGTCTGAAAACAAAACTTTACGACAAGCGTGATGATTTCGACTTTCCAATAGTGAACTTCCCGTATTTGAGCAGTAATATTCCCACTTCTCCGGCATATGGCGTGCACATTTCACAACTCATTCGCTATTGCCGTGCCTGTAGTTTGTACAGCGATTTTGTCAACAGAGCGAAATTACTGTCTCAAAAACATCAAGGGTATGTTCAGTCACTGTTGCAATTGTCACTACAGAAGTTTTACGGTCGTCACCACGATTTGACAGACCATTACAATGTTTCTGTTTCACAAATGATAACAGATATCTTTGGGTAGATCCAGAGTTTGTTGCCGGACTGACTAACACCGACTGTGACAAAACCGGACTTTTCACTGGCAGTGTGACGGGTGCCACGCGCGGAGCAGATCATGCTTACCCTTCCGGAGCACCTGATGATACCTCAGTTTTATAGGGGTTCACACTGCTAGTGCTTTAGTTTTGTATCGTTCTTGTTCATTTTTGTTTATTTGTTTTGTCTTTGTCATACTGTCTCAATTCATTGTCGTGATTTTGGATTTATGATTTTAGAATTTCCCCTTTCCTCGTTCTTACTTCGGTATTCGTTTGTCGATGTATTGCTTGCTTTTTTTACCATGTATTTGTAGAGACTTTTTCTCATGTGCATTTACTCCATATCCTTTTATTCACCTTTAACTGAAAAGAAGAACTTTTCTCAAACAAAATACTACCTACATTTATATTGCAACTTCTAGGCCTCCAAGTGGACAGAATTCACAAAAATGAGGTTGTTTTTATCATATAATAACTTGCTACAGGTTTATTGGGTTCACACTGTTAGAGCTTTAGTTTTGTGGCGTTTATTTTAATTTTTCATTATTATGTCAAATCTTGTTATTCAAAGTTTCTATTGATTATTATTCTTCTTCTTCCACAAATTTTTGTCCGATCGTTTATTCTTAAGTGGTTTGTAAAACCAAATGATTTCGAACTTTGCACATCGATGCATCACCATCTTAACTTTGTGGAATAGGATTAAAAATTTTCAAAAGGAGGCGGCTAACATACAAAAACATTTAAACCTTGTTCAATTTCGACGTGAACTGAATTCTAGGTAGATTTTGAGGCTGAGATGAGACGGAATCGTTGATTTGTTTGTCTGGGGAGACATCGGCTACTGCTCGCATTTGCAAATCTAGTTTTTTTTTTGTTTTTCTCATGTTGTATCAATTCATTTGTGCTGCATCTGAGTTGCTGTATTTTTGGCTTTTTTTATTTGTTTTTGAATTCCCACTTCTCTCTCTAACTTCGGTATTTGTTTGCCGATATATCCCTGAAAAATATAAGAAAGAACAATTGACATGCCAAAGGGTAATAATTCGTTAACCAATTAAAATGAAAGTCTCACCCTTTTTTTGTTTTGCAACGTTAGCCATGTTGGCCATTTGAAGACAAGAAATTAAATTCAGAATCTACAAATACATAAAACATTCGCGTTGAATTTCACCCAATTTTGAGGAGATTGAATTCTGCTGCGCCTTTTTTTATGTTTTCATAGCAACGCTACACATCCTATTCCACGTCAAATCCGCGATGAAAAGAACTTTTATAGTACTTTATTGTTCTACGAGTATTTCAATAGTTCTAATATGTAGTACTTTCACCATATTTATCAGATTCGGCATGTTTTTGCCAGGATCTTTGAAATTCAACCTTTATATACTGAGTGCCAATAAAAACACAA
>MJUU01071014.1:0-15405 GCA_002080025.1 Modiolus philippinarum
GGCATGCGACGCGAACTCCTACATTTTTGGATTTAGGGTTTTAATTTTTATGTAGAATTGTTGCATATGGTCTGTAGATGCGCAATAAGCTTTCGGAATTTTGATATCTATCTTGATGCAAACAAGAGGCCCCAAGATGTCAATTTGACAAAGACCACAAAATGTGGATTGTGACACTTATGGCATGCGACGCAAACTCGTCCTACATTTTTGGATTTATGGATTTAATTTTGTTGCAGAATTGTTGCACATTGTCTGTAGATGCGCAATAAGCTTTCAGAATTTTGATTCCGGTTCCAACTTTGGTAAATTTCCTGAAAATGTCAAAGACTGATATTTTTGGACATTTTGGCATATAATCTTATTTTTTACCAAGTATTTGGAAAAAATTAAGAATTCTGAAATCTTAGAATTCGAAAATGTGATTCCAATTTTGGTAAATATCCTGAAAGTCTCAAAGACCACTTATTTTTTGGAATTCTACCTAGCAACCATACTTTTAGCATTTGTATTGATAAGGTTAATCATTTTCACCAATTGGATTTCAAAAATATTTGATTCCAATTTTGGTAAATTTCCTGAAAGTGTCAAAGACCACGTATTTTTTGGTATTCCACCTAGCAACCAAACTGTTAGGATTTGTTTCCATTAGGGCAATCATTTTCACCAATTGAATTTGAAAAATATTTGATTCCAATTTTGGTAAATTTCCTGAAAGTGTCAAAGACCACGTATTTTTTCTAATTCTACCTAGCAACCATGCTGTTAGGGTTTGTTTCCATTAGGGCAATCATTTTCACCAATTGAATTTCAAAAATATTTGATTCCAATTTTTATAAATTTCCTGAAAGTCTCAAAGACCACATATTTTTTGGAATTCTACCTAGCAACCAAACTGTTAGCATTTGTTTTGATAAGGTCAATCATTTTCACCAATTGGATTTCCAAAATAATTGATTCCAAATTTGGTAAACTTCCTGAAATTGTCAAAGACCACTAATTTTTCGAATTCTACATTGAAACCGTAGTTAAAAAATTTGTTAGAATAAGAAGAAACATTTCACCAATTTGATTTCCAAAATATATGATTCCAAGTTTGGTAAAATTCCTGGAAGTCTCAAAGACTACTTATTTTTTGGAATTCTGCCTAACAATCATATATTCTTTAATTCCTTATGGTAAAAATAGTGACTGTCAATAGTTTAATTTCAAAAATGTTAAAAAAATTATACCCAGGGTCTATAGCTGTTTTCTGTTTCAAACAGGGGGTGCGGGGATCACTGTCGTTTCCGACAGTCATTACTCTAGTTTTGCAATTTCTCTAATTTCTGTCCTGTTTTCACGTTTCTTGAACAGTTGGAGAAATACTGTTCTCCTCTCTAGAGAGAATGTTGTTCTCGGCAAGTGATTGGATGAAATTCAATTATGACGTCAAATATGTTTGCCGTTTTCCGACTTTACCATTGTGACGTCATGAAAAAAGGCGACCATGCCTGCTGACGTCACGCTCAAAGAACACATTTTTTTTGATCATCAGAAAAGGGGGGTCAAGTTTTATTCCAAAATCTCCTTGAAATCATTAGAGAAATAAAATCCACAACCGTATCTCGTGAGAAACGACATTTCTACACTCTCGATAGTTAAATTTTCAAATATTTTAAACGCTCGGCAAGCCTCGCGTTTAAAAATTTGAAAATTTAACTATCTCTAGTGTAGAAATATCGTTTCTCACTCGATGCTGTTGTGGATTCTATATATCTCTTGACTTTGATGTAATTATTACTTCCCTTGTTATTTCGGAATTCTACTGCCGTTGTTATTATAGAACATCGAATTTTTCTCAGTTCTACGGAGACTCTTTCTCTAAGTTCTGGTATTTTCAGCTTAAATGTTTCGTATCTGTTTGATTGTACTGAAAGGTAAGACGAATATATTCTGAAGCGTATTTATGTCAGGTAAATTGACCAAGTATAGAATAGAAGTCCGACAATGAGTCGAATAATTTTCAAATAAAAAAAATACTGAACTTACTGTAAATTTAGTTTAGTTTCTGCATATAGCCATTTCGACAACTGATGTCTCTTTAGTGCAGATAAAATCTAACAATTAGGAAGACCATAAACTAAAACATGCTTAAAACTGCTGGAAAACAATTAACCAATATGATCTAAATGGAAAGTCAAAATCAGCTCATGACAGAGCTTTGCATGAGGGAGGTAATCCTCAGTTTTCAACAAAATTTACAAAAATTAAAAATATTTCAAGTTTCCAAATAAAAATCGGTTTTCGGGTCAGCACCAAAGTACTGACTACTGGGCTGGTGAATACCCTCGGGGACTAACAGTCCACCAACAGAGACATCAACCAAGTGGTAACAAATAACATAATACCGAACTTATGGTAAATTTAGTTTCTGCATTTGACAATTTCGACAACTTATAGCTCTTCAGTACACATAAATTCTAAACGTTTCAAAGACCACAAACTCAAAAAAAGGCTGATAGAGAGCAAATAACCAATAAGATCTACTTGGAAAACCAAACTTAGCTAATGACAGCCTTGCATGAAGGAGATGCTCGTTAGTTTTTAACAAAATTTACAAAAATTGAGATATTGCAAGTTTCCGAATGAAATCGGTGTTTTTGTTTTTGCAGATACGTCTTCTATAGAAAACCACCTAATAAACATATGAAAAGATAAAATCTTTACAAGTACATGGTAAGGTATCGATTTTGTTGCTCTTCATTTTGAAGTCACCCTGAGGCATTCAACATTGAGCAAACACTCATACCTCACGGCAAGTTGAAGACAGCCCCTATCACCGGTTTGATCGGAATGTATATGCTACACCCATGTCTCTTTCAGTCATGAATACAGGATCTTCACAAAACATGAAAAGAAATCGAAGTTCTCTAATGTAAATTGCAGTCCATGGAGAAATCTATCAGTAGACAGCTTGATATGATTAAGAATCTGACCTAATAAAATACGTCCTTGACTATCAAATGTGTCTAATTTTATCAGACGTATAGTATTATTGGTACCAAGTTTACTGATTATGTGACAGATTCCAAATTTGATCAAATGAATTTCGCAAATGTTTCTATTATTGTTGTGTTGCTTGTTTTAGGTAAGAAGACCTTTTCTTCCTTTTTAAAAATAATATGACAATGAAATTTCATCATTTCTATATTCCCTTGTAGCCCCGCTTGTAGCAAGCTCTTTTTGAGTGGTCCGTAGGTGATTGGCTACAAGGCTAAATTACCCGCCCTTTCGATTTCACCCTTTATACTTTTCCAGCGGCAGTCAGAATTTCCCGTCGCATGGCCCTTTCCATACCCCAAAGTGACTATTTATTAACAAACTTGTTCTCGAAATATTGCTAAGTAGACGTTAAACAATATTCAATCAATCAATCATTTCTATATTTAATTTTTAATTTATTAATTTTGGTGTTAATTTATTTCATTTGAAATAAAATATTTGTTAATCACATAGAAGTTAATTTAAGTGCCACAGACGGCCATTTCTACAACACTGTCTTTTTAGTGTAGATAGAAATTGAACACACACAACACACACTTACAGACACAAAGAAAAATTATGAAAGAGCTGACAGCTAGAGATCAAATAATTAATTCAATTTCCGATACTATGTTCAGGATTAACCTCTAACAAGAGTTTTCATGGCTATAAATATTTAAATACTTATTAGACGAAAGTTATATCCAATTCGTTTCGACAACTTTTTAAAGTTTGGACCCATTTTTTTACCCTTCTCAAAAAATGATATTGAGGTTCCCCATATATAAATAGTAAGGACGACTGGCTATTAGATATATTATATCCAATTTGCTTTTACATACTTTTTTAAGTTGGACCTTTATCAGAACCTTCAGTCATAGATCCATTTTCAGACTTTTAAAAAAAATTGGCTAAGGTACAGATTAATGTATACAGACCATGAAAACTGTATCTTATCACTTTTTTGGAGACATATTCTTTAATCAGGACCATCTTTTAATGTATGTTAAAGAAAAACATGGAAATTCTTACAATTTTAGATTTTTCTCAAGTTTCAATGCCATTTAAATAAGTCAATCAATGCTTTACCCTCAAGTAAAAATAGGCAGTTTTTTCCCACATAATGTAAGTTTTTCCACGCTAAAATGATCACAAACTCATGACACTTTTATCACACAATCCTAATAAAGCTTTGTGCCAAGGTTGAGCAGTTTCTGAAGAAATGTGTTACCTGAGGTCCCCGAGGATATTCTCCAGCCCTGTGGTCAGACTTGCCTTACATGAAAAATTAACTTGCGTTTTATAGAAATTACTGTTTTTATCAACATTCTAACCCCTTAAAAATACTGAGGCTTCATTTCATGTATTGTACTCGGTGGATGTCCTTGCGACTGGATTTGGCCTCTTATTTCGATATTTTGAGTACTTTTTTTACTACTTTTGAATTATGGCTTTCCATATTATTTGATTTTATGTTGATAATGAGAGGTTACTCCTTGAAACACGTACATCATTACGAAATTTACTGTTTATTATGCGACTTCGGTATTTTTTTATTTTTACGACGATTCTGACACTCTTGGTTATAGATCATCTAATTACCTAAAATGTAATCAGCAATAAACAATGCATTTGATTCCAATGAATTTTGAATGCAGAAAAGTACATAATAAAATAAACAATATACATTTATTTCCCATGACTGTGGGTGATATGAAGGTTTGTTTACCCGATGGAATCATATTTCCCGAAGGCATCGCCTGAGGGAAATATGATTTCCCGAGGGTAAACAAATCTTCATATCTCAATCATGCATGGGAATAAATATTTTATTCAACTACTATACGTTTAATATTTACAGATCACTGACGGCGTGATCCAGAGGGAGGTTCTGCCGCAACTCTATCTTTTCTGAAAATTTTTCATGATCTTATAAAAATTCAGGCAAAAACTGACAAAACCTGGCAAAAAAAATCGTTTGGAATATTTCCCTGAATTTCCACCTGAATCCCCTGTAATCGCAGGCCGCTGCATCCATTGGTGAAAAACTAATGGAGTAATAAGGACTCAAGAACTAAAAGTACACTACAGTTAGAAAAGGCAGTGTCATTGCTGAAATAAATTTTGAAATTGACATGACAATATACATTTATTTCCCATGCATGTGGGAGATATGAAGATTTGTTTACCCGAGGGAATCATATTTCCCGAAGGCATCGCCTGAGGAAAATATGATTTCCCGAGGGTAAACAAATCTTCATATCTCCCACATGCATGGGAAATAAATATTTTATTCCACCACTAAGTTCATTGAAGGTTGTATCGAGAAGTAGTTCTACCTCCTCTCCATCTATCTGAAATTTTTTTCATGTTCTTGAAGAATTCAGGCAAAATTGACAAAAAAAACTAGCAAAAATTCGTCTGGAATCATTTTTTCTTGCAACTCTGCCTGAATCCACCTATATTCGAAAGCCGCTGCATCTATGACATCGATCGGTGAAAATATAATAGCGTAATCCCGGAGCGTAATTAGGACCCAAGATCTAAAAGTACACTACAGTAAGAAAAGGTATTATCGTTGCTGAAATAAATTTGTTTTATTGATTTTTGAAATTGACATAACAACACAAATGAAAATAATTAAAAGTGTGCTTTTGAGACCTTATTATTCAGTAAAAACTCTTGGATTGCGACAGTGAGCTGTTCCCTAACCATGTTAACTCGGAACACCTCCTTACTATGATAACTCTTGTAAAATCTAGAGGATTTCGAATGAGGGGGATATGACGTTCAGCGGGAGACACGATGTTTTGTTCACAGTCACGTGTGACAGTCTTGGCCAATGAAAATTCGTTATTAGTCAAGTTATAATTATATAGTGGAATACCACAAATTAACTTATTGAAACTGTACTGATGGGACCTTATTTATTCAGCAAATACTCCTGGACAGGTGACATTGAGCTGTTTCGTTTTAACTCGGAACACATCTTTGCTATTGTTTTGATAAGTCTTGTAAAATCTAGAAGATTTCGAATGAGGGATATGATGTTCAGCGAGAGACACGATGTTTTGTTCCAGTCACGTGTGACAGTCTTGGCAAATGAAAATTCGTTATTAGTTAAGCTACAAATATATACCGGAATAATATAACTTTTCTCAATATCCAGATGTCCTCTTCAATCCCTGGATTAATGATTATCCCCGCACTTTTATGAAGAAAATGCCGGGATATTGTTTTGGCCCCGTCCGTCCGTCCGTCTGTCCGTTAGATGGACTTTGTCAGTGGAACTCCTCGCTCATTTTTGGATTTAGGGATTTAATTTTGTTATAGAATTGTTGCATATATGCTGTAGATGCACAATAAGCTTTCAGATTTTTGATATTGGTCTTGGTGCAAACAAGAGGCCCCAATATGTTGATTTTGACACATGTGAGCTTGTCAATGGAACTCTTCCTACATTTTTGGATTTAGTTTTTTAATTTTGTTATAGAATTGTTGCATATAGTCTCCAGATGCGCAATAAGCTTTCGGATTTTTGATATTGATTTTGGTGCAAACAAGAGGCCCCAAGATGTCTATTTTGACAACTGTGAGCTTGTCAGTGGAACTCCCCCTTCAATTTTGGATTTAGTGCTTTAATTGTGTGATAGAATTGTTGCATATATGCTGCAGATGCACAATAAGCTTTCCGATTTTTTAAATTGGTCTTGATGCAAACCAGGAGGCCCTAAGATGTTGATTTTGACACATGTGAGCTTGTCAGTGGAACTCCTCCTACAATTTTGGATTTATGGATTTAATTTTGTTATAGAATTGTTGCATATAGTCTGCAGATGTGCAATAAAGTTTCGGAATTTTGATTCCGGTTCCAACTTTGGTAAATTTCCTGAAAATAATAAGGACTCATACATTCTAACCTTTAGCATATGCTTTCATTTTTTTAGAAGAGTTTGGAAAAAATAAAATTTGAATATTTAGAATTCTGAAATATGATTCCAATTTTGGTAAATATCCTGAAAGTCTCAAAGACCTCTATTTTTTTGGAATTCTACCTAGCAACCATACATGTAGTAATTTGTTTCGATTAGGACTAACATTTTCACCAATTGAATTCAATAAATATTTGATTCCAATTTTGGTAAATTTCCTGAAAGTCTCAAAGACCACTTATTTTCTTAAATTCTACCTAGCAACCATACTGTTAGGATTTGTTTCTATTGGGGCAATCATTTTCACCGATTGGCTTTCAAAAATATTTGATTCGAATTTTGGTAAATTTCCTGAAATCGTCAAAGACCACTTATTTTTTGGAATTCTACCTAGCAACCGTACTGTTAGGATTTGTTTCTATCAGGGCAATCATTTTCACCAATTGGATCTACAAAATAATTGATTCCAAATTTGGTAAATTTCCGGAATGTGTCAAAGACCACTTATTTTTTGGAATTCTACCTTGCAACAATAGTGTTAGGATTTGTTTCGATTAGGGCAATCATTTTCACCACTTGGATTTTCAAAATAATTGATTCCAAATTTGGTAAATTTCATGAAAGTCTCAAGATTCTACCTAGCAACCGTATATCATTTTATTCTTTCATAGTAATAATAGTGACTATCAATAATTTAATTTTAAAAATGTTGAGGAAAATTACCCTAAGGGTCTATAACGGCTGTTTTCTGTGTCAAACAGGGGAGTGCTGGGATTGCCATATTTTCTGATGGCGCCACTTTTAGTTAACTATTATCATTACAATAAGATGTGCTATAAATCCTGTAAAAAGGCTTACCCTGTTAAACTACGACTCTGATAAACTTATAAGAGTTTGTGAGACATTAGAAGATGGTAAAAATAACAGATGAAATTTTTTCATAACTATCGCGAAGGATATAAGTTGTATAAAACCTACTTAAACAAAGAATTTAAACATGCCAATTTTATTTGGAATATGCATATATTTTAAAAGTGGATATAAATTCTCAGAGAATCATATACCTTTTCAAGGAAATGTTACTTTTGGTTTTTATTTTGTTTTGAAAAGCTGTTTCAACACAGGACATACCGGTTGGCTACAAGACATACAGTTGTCCTTCGACTACCCAAAGTTTCAATACAAAACTCGTATTTAATAAAGAGTGTTATGAGTTCGTCACTGAAAGAAAAGATTATTGGTCTGGGGCTAGAACAGATTGTACAACAAGAGGTGGTGATCTTGTTATGGTGTCGAATTATGCTATCCAATATTTCGTCTACACGACGCTACAAAAACTGAATGTCGGCCATCACGATTTCTGGATTGGTTTACATGATTTAAATCAAGAGGGACATTTTATATGGGTGGATGGTAAGTCTATTTTCTACTTAATTTCAACAGTTGATTTTTATTATAAAGTGAATACATTTATTATCCCCGCACTTTCGAAGAAAGTTCGGGGATTTTGTTATACCCTCCGTGTGTCTGTCCGTCCGTCCGTCACACTTTTCTTTTGACTCAAACTCCTCAAACATTTTTGGATTTAGGGATTTAATTTTGCTGTAGAATTGTTGCATATAATCTGTAGATGTGCAATAAGCTTTCGGATTTTTGATATTGATCTTGGCACATCAAGAGGCACCAAGATGTTAATTTTTACACATGTGGCACGTAATACAAACTCCTCCTACATTTATGGATTTAATTTTGTTGTAGAATTGTTGCATATAGTATGTATATGCGCAATAAGCTTTCGGATTTTTTTATCTTTATCTTGGTGCAAACAAGATGCCCCAAGATGTTGATATTGACAAAGGCCCAAAGTTGTGGATTTTGACACATATGGCATGTGACACAATCTACTTCTACATTCTTATACGACCGCAAAAAATTTGAGGTCGTATAATGGTATGGCACTGTCGTCGTCGTCGTCGTCTGTAGACACTTTTGTTTTTGGTCAATAACGTAAGTTCCAGTTGACCAATCCTTATGAAATTTTACCACAGTGTTTCTTGGCACTAAAGGAAGGCTGGGTGGGTTTTGATTATTTTGGCCCCTCCCGTTTTTAAAACAGGGGCCAAAAAGGGCAAAATTGGGTGTTTTCACATATTTGGCTGTAGAATATTTATTAGTCAGTGGATTTTGTTGGGGTTTCTTTCAGTGTGTTCCTAATTAAATTTCCTATCAGTAGTTTGTCAACGGATTTTACGTGCACGTATCGTTCACGAGATAAATGGGGCCCAAAAGGGGCAATTTTCAAAAATTTCATTTTTTAAATTTTTAGTCCAATTTCGATGCAGTTTTTGCAATAGACTCCATTTGAAAATAAACATAGAGCTGCACCATCAGATTTTTGACAAATTGTTTTCTTTTACGAGCTATGAGGGGCCAAATGGGGACAAAATTGCAAATTTGCAGATTACCTAAAATTTTAATTTTTCATCAGATTTCGATGGGATTTTTTTCTTTGGATTCCTCTTGATTTAAGCTTTCAGTTGTATGTCAATCGATTTGGCATAGCTCTTACTGTTTCCAAGCTACAAGGAGTCAAAGGGGCCAAAATTGCAATTTTTGTGAATATTTGGAATCTTTATTTTTTATCGGATTTCGATAGGTTTTTTTCTTAGGATCACTTGTTCAAGCTCCTTATTGTGTCCATTTTATTACGGTATCAAGCTTTTAACTGTATCCTCGTTCATTTTGAATTACACTTGTTTAAATTACAGTGTTCGACATGCTGCGGTCGTATTATGCTGCGCTCAGCGTAGCCCTTTATTGGATTTAGGATTAAATCTTGATGCAATATTCTTGCATATAGTCTGTAGATTTGCAATAAGCTTTCGGAATTATGATTCCGGTTCCAACTTTGGTAAATTTCCTAGAAATGTCACAGACTAAATTTTTTTTTAAATTTGAGCATATAATTATGTATTTTAGCAATTGTTTGATAGAAAATGAGATTTTGAATAATAAGGATTCTAAAATGCGATTCCAAGTTTGGTAAATTTCCTGAAAGTCTCGAAGATCGCTTATTTTTTTGAATTCTTCCTAGCAATCATACTAAAATAATTTGTTTAGTTTAGAACAAACATTTTAACTAAATGAATTTCAAAAATAATTGATTCCAATTTTGGTAAATTTCCTGAAATCTAAATGACCACCTATTTTTTTGAATTATACCTAGCAACCATACTTAAATAGCTTCTTTAACCAAGTACAAACACTTTCATCAATTGGATTTCAAAAATATTTGATTCCAATTTTGGTAAATTTCCTGAAAGTCTGAAAGCCACTTATTTTTTTGGAATTCTTTCTAGCAACCATACTAAAATAATTTGTTTAGTTTAGGACAGACAATTTTACTAAATGGATTCTAAAAATATTTGATTCCAATTTTGGTAAATTTCATGAAAGTCTCAAAGACCACTTTTTTATTATTCTAGCAACCATACTTAAATAGCTTCTTCAATTTAGGAAAAACACTTTCATGAATAAGATTTCAAAAATATTTGATTCCAGTTTTGATTTATTTCCTGAAAGTCTCAAAGACCACTTACTTTTTGGAATTCTACCTAGCAACCATATTTGAATACTTTGTTAAATTAGGACAAACAGTTTAATCAATATGATTTCAAAAATAATTGATTCCAATCTTGGTAAATTTCCTGAAAGTCTCAAAGACCACTTATTTTTTGAAATTCTGCCTAACAACTATACCGGTATATCCTTAAATTCTTTTTGTAAAAATAACGCCTACCAATAGTTTAAAAAATATTGAGAAAAATTATGCCCAAGGTGTGAAACAACTGTTTTCTGTGTCAAACAGGGAGTGCGGAGATAGCTGTCGTTCCGTAAACCTCTAATTCATTATTCTCGGTGAATTTGGATCACGATCGCGACTGCAAAGAAACGAAACAAAATGTATAAAAATATTAATTTCGATAGTTACTTGTATTTTTCTTCTAATGAAGTTAAGTTCTCCTTACTGCTGGTATAAAATTATACCTAATTATGTAGAATGTCTTTAACAACAGTATCTCAAATAGTGGGAGTTGTTACGAAGAAACGAATACAACAAATTAATTATAGTCTAGACATTTTACTCCCTTGAATGGTGAACTCTTATCACAGGAAAAACCAGAGACAAGGGATATCCAAAAAATAAGAAAATAAAAACATTATATTCAAAACAAAAGCACTGACACGGTGATTGTCCATGAAAACGGAGATTGATATCAGGTGCTACGGAAAGGTTAGCATCTTAGCAATCGTCACACTGCATGCGTATGTCAGTGAGTCAATTAAGGGCAGCTCAAAACCGGTGATATGTTACTTTCGATGAGAGAGATACCTTGCATGCATCACTTACATAAAAATGTGTACGACTGAAAGTGTTTTGACTTGAATAAAATTTCATTCGGCAAAAAAAGTAGAAGACTGCTGTAACACTAGTATACACCACTTCTTTTTCACAATATCTAAATCAAACTAGATTTGCAATTGCAAGCAATAGCTGATGTCACCCCTGGCAGCCAATTAGATGATTCCATATTGTTCGCAGCATCGAAATCTGCCTAGATATCAATTTTTGTTGAAATCGGACAAAGTTAAAATATTGACGTAAAATGCCGGCCATCTTGGAAATGGCGGCCATTTTGAAAAATTTCTTCGCATAAATTCCTTCTTCTCATCTTACTGAACATTTATGCAAAATATGAAGGAGGTTCCTGAGATATTGAATCCTCAAGTTTTTAACGTAAAATGGCGGCCATCTTGGAAATGGCGGCCATTTTGAAAAATTTTTCACCGTTAGGCGTTACTTCATGTGTGCCAAGTATCAAGTGATTCTGTTTAGGCATCTCTGAGAACTCGCGCGGACAAAATTTATTGGAAGTAAAATAATAATAAGAAAGCGTAATAACAAAGAAACGGAACAATAACAATATGTCTACCCGACTTCGTCTGGGGTGACATAATTAAATAATTTAAATTAAATTGCAAATTACAGGAACTCCAATTAGTTATAGCAACTGGGGTCATCACGAGGGGTTTGGAGCTTACCATAGAAAGGATGATTGTATAAAGATTGACATGGGAGATGATGGTCTGTGGCATGATGTTAACTGTCACTTAGTGAAACATCCCTATATATGTCAGTTCTGTAAGTAGTCTGTTAATACAGAAAGTCTTTATCTTAATCACTTTTTCTGCATGCAAAATGCACAACATTAATTTTTTTCATGGTATATCTAGGCAGTCTTTAACTTACTATGAGTTTTGAGCAATATCAATAGCATGTACAATATGCTTAAAGCATGTACTGAGTAAAAGTAAACTAAAACCACTAGTCAATGTGATTTGACTTATTTTTAAGTTTGATATCAGCAGAGGTTGACCTTTTTATTCCGGAAGGGTCCTGTTCGGTGTATAGAACTGTTTGATAAAGTGGGCTGAGGAAAAGATGGCATGAATAATTAACTAGTAGTTAGTAGGAAAAAATGAAAGGATATGAAGTGAATGTACATGTGACAAAAACACACACGATACATAGAAAACTCCATTTAATCAAGGACATGGTTTTTATTCCTGTCTACATCTTGATGTCGCCTGAGGGTCTTCAACCAGAGATGAACAATATTCACCCCCTCAAGCGAGTTCAAGAAGGCCCCTAGCGTGCAATTAAGCGGTTTTCTTGGCAAAAATTATATCAAGGTCACTCACTTGCTCCCCACCCGCCATGGAGTACCAACTTGGGCGATGCTCAGGGTTATCCAGCTGAAAGCACCAGGGTTACAAGAAGAGAATGCAAATGTTGAGCAACATCGATCGCAGCTGAAATATGTCATTGAAGCCACAAATGTCGGGAGCGGTCAATTAGGAAAAAAGTAAAACCGGGCAATGTATACCTACCAATATTTGTCATTAAGTAGCCCGACAAAAGACAAAAATAAGGACTAAAACAACATCGATAGACAACACCGTGCACATCGAAAAATGAAATGATATGGAGTTGTGACAAAAACGCAAACGATACATTGAAAAATCTCCAGTTTATCACGGACATGGCTTGACAAAATTTATTTTCTGCCTTTCACGTTCAAACATACAAAACCTGGAATAAGACTATCAATCCATGTTATATTTGTCGATTAACATTGATTTTTACTTTACAGCTGCTGTAGAGACGATTCATACGGTACAACCACCAAAAACTACAGCAATGACTGCATCTGTTGCAACCATGTTGACTGTTCCTCCCACAACTGCATCTAATACTACCATTGGTCGTGAAAATTCAAATGCGCAGATAACGAACCGTGAATACCCATCAACTATTTCACCAAAGCGTGAATATACTTCTACACAGTCTACATATTACAGCGAACATCAATCTACAAAGTTATTGAACCGTGAATATCCATCAACTCTATCACCCAATCGTGAATATCCTTCTTCACGGTCTACATACCGCGAATATCACTCTACACAATCAATGTATCGTGAATATCCATCTACTCTATCATCCAATCGTGAGTATCCCTCTGCACTTACACAAACCGTGACAGTCAAGCCGTACATTTATTCATTAACGCATTCATTAAATCATGAATACAAATTAATACGGTTAGTTACCGTTATTATCCTTTCACAAATAGTCAAAGTAAGAAAATTTAGGTCGCACTTACTATGTATATATATTTTCAGTTGCTCCCTTATGTACAACAGGATTAACTTGCAATAGTCAAACAAAGCATGTCTTAAAGTTAGTGAGAATCGAAGCGTCGGTCTAAAACGAACAAACCAAGGACAATGGCAACATCGAAAAAACAAAACAAAAATAACATGATCACGGCACAGAAAAGAAAAATGAAGACAGACAAATATGAACAACAGGACCCAATAAAAAACCATGGTTAAGATAAAAAGTACCGGCAGAGTAAGCATTTCCTGCTTCATATAAGACACCCGCTTGGTGAACATGTCAACTCCTGTATTAAAGTCAAATCCGGTAGAGGAAAACAAACTATGGTGGCAAAGAGAAAGATTTATTGTCATCTAGGAATTTAAACAGATATCAAATAGCGGTCCACAAGATCGTAAAACTTCTGTAGTGATGACTTCAATCTATGGGTTACACAGAATTAAAATTGCGGGTCTTGAAATTTAAAATTTTAGCGTTTCAACATGAGTACAAGATTAGCCTCGGTATTGAATAATATTAAGTTGAACTGATAATAAAAAAAATGAAATGAGATGTTCTGTCTGATATGTTTACTAACTGTTTCTACAAATACATGGTATAACCAATCGACAGAATTAAGCTTTTTATTGTTGAAGTTTCAAAGTCTGATCGATGTACTGAAATGTTTTTTTTTTGTTGTTTTTGTATAGTAATAGAACTTGTTTTGGTGTCAAGCACGACTCACAAGTCCCGTATAGGCCGACATGAGCCAAGGAGAGAGCTATGCAAGAGGAAGCTGCTCATTCTGTTTAAACAAAATTTTAAAAAGAGACAAGTGAAAACTGTGAAAGATTGTAATTTTGTATAATTTCAGCTACACATTCAGGAGTTGGATTGCAGAACAGATGTCGTGATTATGTTTGTGATTTGAATTGTCCAGAAAACAGTAAAGTCTTGTATTCGGAAGACTGTCGGACTTGTCAGTGTGCAGTATGAACATATTTACATTTTTCATTATGATTTGTCAAAACGAAATTTCATTAAAAATAAAGATAACATTCGACAGTCGTCACATCTTCTGTTTTGTATTCGTTTATCACCTATAGTCCTGTAGTCCTTAGTTATTGGACAGTGCGAGGTAGAGTTTGTTTGTATTTGAGACAGGATAATGACAAATATCGTTATGCTTGATGACAATCCTGGATCCATGAACAAATCGAGATGTAGCGTTGCCCGACCGTTTTTTATCCCCGCACTTTCGAAGAAAGTTCGGGGATAATGTTATACCCTCCGTCTGTCCGTCCGTCCGTCTGTCCGTCCGTCCGTCCGTCCGTCCGTCACACTTTTCTTGTGACTCAAACTCCTCCTACATTTTTGGATTTAGGGATTTAATTTTGTTGTAGAATTGTTGCATATAGTGTGCAGATGCGCAATAAGCTTTCGGATTTTCGATATTGGTCTTGGTGCAAACAAGAGGCCCCATGATGTCAATTTTTACACATGTGGCATGTGACACAACTCCTCCTACATTTATGGATTTAGGGATTTAATTTTGTTATAGAATTGTTGCATATAGTCTGTAGATGCGCAATAAGCTTTCGGATTTTTGATATTGGTCTTGGTGCAAACAAGAGGCCCCATGATGTCAATTTTAACAAAGACCAAAAGATGTGGATTTGACACATGTGGCATGTGACGCAAACTCCTCCTACATTTTTGGATTTA
>MJUU01071014.1:16979-43468 GCA_002080025.1 Modiolus philippinarum
TGATACTTTGTGTCGTCACTTGTTCATTGATACTTTGTGTCGTCACTTGTTCGTTGATATTTTGTTGTTTCACTTAAGAGATAACCATACTGTATTTTAGGATCTGAGGGGGTAAATCGTATATTTTACTGTCGCAAAGTGAGTTTTCCGGCGACGCGTTAGCCGGCGACGCGTTACCCCTGAAGATCCTAAAATACAGTTTGGTTATCTCTATGCTGAGGCAAATCCGCAAAGAAAAGCATTTAAAATCGATTTTTAAATCACAGGAAGTTTGGTATGCGTCTGAGCCATGCGTTGCTATTGGTTCCGACGGTAAATCATGGATTTTACCCCCTCAAAATTCTGACGCCATCCAATCAAAATTAGCGTTACAAACATAAGCGCATTATAATTGTTCATTGTTACTCTGCTGTTGCATTTTTTTTTTCATTGATACTTTGTAATTTGATTTTTTGACTGACACAATACGGGACTTTCGGGATAGGAACTCTTGTGCAATTAACAACACACCGAGGTTACTGTGTATTCCTTTGGTGGTCCCCTAAAGAGTTGAATTTATAGATACAAGTCCGTCATTTGGATGGTTTAACATACTAGGACCCCATGGGAAATGCATTCAAATATCTTCTTCTCTGAAACCACTTGAACAAAAATCAAATCCCACTATAGATTTTGTGATCGGAACTCATCTTAGATGACCCCCATCAAGGAACAGCTTTAAATAGGACCCAACAGGGAATGCAGCTTCATATTTATATCTGCTCTCTGGTCACGTTTTGGTATTTCTGTCAGATTTTCCAACTTTTCTGGTTATTGATATATCCGTCTGGGGATTATTTCACCAGGTGAGTAGTGAATACTTTCCAACTAGAAATTATTTCACCTGTTGAGTTATGAAGTTTCTTTGGAATTTATTTCACGGTGGATACTAAAAACCATTACAAATTCAACTCACCTATCGTTATTATCCAAGACTATCCGGGCAGTATGAACAATTAATTAAAAACGTTAAAATTATTTTATTTTGTTTGGCAAATTGTACAAATTGTACGGCCACGGCTTGGAGAAAAATTTGGACCGCCGGCAAACGTTAATGGCAGGCCCAAGAACTATATACATATATGAGGAGGGCGGCCGGAGTGGGTCTGATCCCGGAATCCCGACTTTATTTTTTCTAAATCCCGAAATCCCGAACAACAAAGAAACTTAAAGACAGATGAAATCCCGATTCCCGGTAAATGAATTTCCCGAAATCCCGGGCTTAAATCATAAAAATCCCGAAATTTCGGGCTTAAGAACATCCAATCCCGACAACCCGAAAAAGGGCCGCCCCCCCCCCCCCCCTCTTATTTTTAAATATTCCAAATAAATCATAATGTCCATATAAACCATTATCCACATTATCCCATAAAATATCCAAGCTGGCCCTGGGAAACAGAAGCTCAGCGTATAAGTAATCAAGTCAAATACATATCTAATAAGTATATAAAATGTACATTGTGTTGCTATTTTCGCCATTCCTCCAGGTGTGGCTGTATCTGAAAAAATACAATAACAACAGCAGAAAACGAACAAACCTTCTTATATGCCTTACTAAGATATTGGCGAGGGTGGGTGGGGAATTTTTCAAACGATTTATCCTTTCTGTAGTTTTCTTGCGACCTTCTTCCACGCTGGCAGATTCCAAAAGGGAGTGCGACGTCATAAAATTGGTCATGTGATATCTCGAATTTACATAAGGTTGAAAGCGAGGTAACTCTTGCGAGATTGTAGGACTAAAATTCGCCCGACTTGCTATGGATAACTGGATTTATTCTATAATATATAAATACTAATGGTAAAGTTGCATTGACATTAAAATGAATAAAAAAGGATATTCACTTGATAGAAAGGATATTCACTCCATGAAAAGGATATTCACCGCGGGAAACGTCACGTGCGACATATTTTTAGAAAAAGGGAAATCCCGTATTTACATCGTCCAATCACATTGCTATGTAACATTGTCGCGTTACAACGTCATCGGCATCACTAAAAACAGAATTGCTTCATCTAAAGAAAAGAAGATCAGCGAAAATGGTGCAAATATGCAAAGAGGAAGACACTTAAAATACGAATCAAGTCAGCGTAACACTGGTAAAGGCGTTCACACAATATTTTGGGAAAAAATCTCCCGACGGATGTCGACATATTACACAGATGCAAGGAGTGAAAAGGAAAAACACAAGTATTCATTTAAAAGACAGAAATCATCGATTATTTAGGATAAAAAATTTATTCTTTAAATAAAGTCTTTAAAGAACGTTCGCTTGTTACATTAAAATGTCAATTCCCTCCCTTCTTCACAATCTCCCACCAATGACGAACAATGGAAAAAAAGCCGCAAACTCAGTGTTAGCTAGAATCTGTAAATTTCTGACAGTAAAGATAATAATAATGTTATATTTATTGTTTTACTTATCCTCAAAATATTTTTTGAAAAGTATATATTTCATTTATTTTATGCAAATGTTCAAAGCCTCTTTAATCGTTAATTCGACACCCATAGAAAATTTCTAGGTGTATAGTATAATGCATAATAAAAAGAATTATTATGTATTTATCGGATAATAGAATAAAACAGTTACTGTCTTTAGTTTCGGTAAATGTGCAGTGTTATTGACTTTTGGGAAAACAGATATTCACCTCGCCATGCGGCTCGATGAATATCTGTTTCCCCAAAAGTCAATAACACTGGACATTTACCTCAACAAAAGACAGTAACTGTATATTATTCTACATATGAATAAATATTATTATCCAAGACTATCCGGGCAGTATGAACAATTAACTATTAAAAACGTTAAAATTATTTTATTTTGTTTGGCAAATTGTACAAATTGTACGGCCACGGCTTGGAGAAAAATTTGGACCGCCGGCAAACGTTAATGGCAGGCCCAAGAACTACATGTATATGCATATATTTAGATATTCCAAATAAATAATAATGTCCATATAAACCATTATCCACATTATCCTATAAAATATCCAAGCTGGTCCTGGGAAACAGAAGATCAAGTCAGATACCACAACATATCTAATAAGCATACAAAATGTACATTGTATCGCTATTTTCGCCACATGGTCGAACGTAAGTCCAAGTGTTTGTATGGTTGGAACTTACTTCGACCACCGCCACAAATGGTGGTAGCGACACGATTTCCAAAGCCGTGAGCCATACATTTCTAACTGTATAGTAAACAATGCTGACGAAAGCAAGCAAGTTATCAAATAGCTAATTACAGTATTTCACAAGTTCAGATTTTGGGATTCTGTTAATTGATGAAGAGCTGACTGAATATTAAATAGGAAAACAGAATTTCCTAATTTAGAAAGATGTACACCACTATCAACAAACATGCCAGTAGCATCCCACAAAATCTCTGGGTACTTAATATAGCTACTCCCAAATTTAAGACACAACCAGGATGCAACATAGCTTTACGATTATTACTGTATTTCCACGACAGTCTCGGTAGAATTTGTGACCATACCAGCCTTGTTTCTGGTAACATGCTATGTAACTTAAATATTGCCAGTTTCATTTGACTTCTTAAATGAAAAAAGGGGTATTTTACCAATACTGTTACCACCGCAGTGAATTACAAGTATCTTTGGTGGTGGTTCATAACGGAGCAACATTCTTGGGACCAAATCTCCCCATGACATACCCCCTTTTCCCTGCCACCATACCCTAGAATTATTCCTTTTCAGTCCTAAGCTGCAACCATCATATGACTGGCGTGCTTCCACAAAAGCGTGTTTCACAATTGAAGATCCAACCACCCATACTGAACTAGAACCGATTCAATAAATCTGTCCCCACCGTCAGTTTGTGACGTGTAAAGCTTTTGTCAGCATCTGTGCTGAAGAAAACACAATGTCATCAAATGTGGAAGGCAACAGACAAAATTATGTATACATTTATACACAATGTTGCATTTTGTCATCATTTTACAAAGGAACTGTCAATTATTGATATAGAAGTCAACAATGAATCAGTCACAACATCACTGCATTTGATTGGTCAAGAAGATCAGTTAGGGACACATTTATTGAATCGACCCTAAGATCTTCTTGACTTGATTAATTAGTAAAGTACAACATCTTATTTTCAATATATACACCAATGTCATTCTATTTTAATTGTATAGCACATAACACTACGTCACACTGTTTATTTCTCATTGACGAGGAGTCCGAATGTAACCATTTCCAGCGACCAAGTTTTTAATAGGGTCAATTCAATAAATGTGATGACTGATTCATTGTTCTCTTCTTTATCAATAATTGACAGTTCCTTTGTAAAAAGATGACACAATGCTACATTGTGTATGAATGTATACAATATTTTGTCTGTTGCTTTTCACATTTGATGACATTGTGTTTTCTTTTACACAGAAGCTGACAAGAGATACACACGTCACAAACTGACGGTGGGGACAGATTTATTGAATCGGTTCTATCTTGTTCGTAAACTAACTTGAAGCTGCGCCAATACGGAAAGAGTGTGTTTTAAAGTACATGTAATTACTTGTTCCCATAGCTCTAAGTTCTTTATTCAATACAGCCGAAAACTGGTACCGAGTCACTGACTTCCCGTTAAAGTGGCAATATAAGGGCCCGTTCACTTTTGGTCTCAGTTAAGTATTGCCGTAAAAGATAAACTGGACAAGAGATATGCTTTGTCTCTGAAATATTTAATCTGCACCCTTGGCCATGCTGATCGGTTTTTGAAAATGGTAAATGCAGTTTAATTATGTCATGACCGTTTTCCTTCGAAAAACCGACATTTGAAATTCCGATTACCTGGTGCAACTGACATTTTTTGCTTAGCACCAGCTCCCCTACTCTTAAAAACCCATGATATGCTAAAGAAAATGCTGATGAAAACAGGGAAACCTCGTACTCTGAGAAACACACATGTGGTAAAATGTTAATAATTTGACAAAGAAGCTCGCCTGTTATTGGCAGTCTTGAATCCGAAGAGTTTTTGCTACGTTTTATACCCTCTAGCATCTTTTGAATTAAAAACGTTTGAGCAAAACCTGTATGAAAAATGGATTTACATTTGAAATTAATTGCCGATATGTAGCAATTGACCGTTTTTTATGCTCTGTTTTTTAATGACAAATATGCAATAAAATTTGTTACATGTGAAAGGGGTGGGGGCCAAATGTTTCTAAGATTATGATCTTCGCGGAAAGCTTCGAATGCTGTTAGTCCTGTTCGATATGTTTCCTTTGTGTTAGCAGCCATTGATGCATTTACTAATCTTCCAATTTCAGACTGGAGATAAGATTCTGGAATTCTTGTGGAATTTGGCACGGGTAAACGTCTGCTGTTGGTTCCAATAGCTTGAATCTGTCCCACTGCTTACGAGAAATTGCGTCTGCTGTGCAATTGAACCGCCCCTATGTGACATGCTTTAAACTGCATGTTACTTAACATCGTTTGCAATACTAGAGGACGAATCAACTGCATAACGCGTTTCGACTTCGAAGATTTCTTATTCAAAACTGAGACTAAAGAGTTGTTATCAGTATGGAACATAATTTACGAAATTCGCCTTAAAAAGATATATGGCTAATAAAATGGGTACTAGCTCTAAAAATGTCATGTCGCGCATTACCGGCTTATCATGCCAAACGACCGGCCACGGGAAAAATGCCCATCTACCATTGAAGTAAACTCCACAAACAAGACATGAGTTACCTAAACTATCTGTATATAAATTTAGCTGATAGTTTGATACCCAGATATTTGCACCGAATTTGCACGATCCGTTGAACGTGTCCAGGAAATATAACCAAACCATAATATCTGCTTTCATGCTTACTGAAACCCTAATATAATGGTCTTTTTTAGTAATGCCACTCATTGCATCGAAAAAACGCCTGTTAAAGGCCCTTACGGATGGGATTGCCCTAGCACAAAAATTCAACAGGCCTACTAGTGCCTGTAAATTTCGAAGGGTAACCTTTTTGCATTGGAAAATATAAGGCAACTTTTGTTTTGCCACCATTAATTTGTCTTTATTACCATATTGATAGAATCGATCTCTAAACCAAGAAAAATGATAGTATTAGATGGGCCTTTTGTTTTTTCTTGTGATAAAGGGATACCAATTTCATCACAAACTTCTTGAAATACAGCCATTCCATTTTGACAATCGTTTGACTCAGCCGTCCCATCCAGGTAGTGTTCAACTAAACAATGATGAGGTTTATTTCTAACTAACCACTCAATAAATGTAGCGAACTTTTTAAATAACATTGGGGCTACGGAACATCCCATGGGCAATGCCTTGTCGAAATAAAACTCATCGTTAAATTACAAAATCGTCAGGATGTAGGGGCAATAATCGAAAAGCAGAACATATGTCCATTCGTGCAATGAGAGCCCCGGGACCCTTTTCACTCACTGTTTGAAGTACTCTATCAAATGACGTATATTTGACAGAACAATCTTCTGGATCTATGTGGCTATTAACACTGTTGCCGATTGTAGTAATCGGTATTTCTACTGCAGGTGTCTGTTGAACTTGAATGGGTTGTTGGAAGGCTGCTGTCGAAGTTTTTTCAGCTATACGACGTGACCGTTTTCTAGACGCATATGGACTTTTAGATACTCGTTGGGACATCCTCGGTGTTTTCCCCATCTTCTATGCACTGCAAAAAACTAACTTAATTATTAGGGTCATTCTCTGACAACTTTAACAAACTGTTATAATTGAAGTGAAAAAATATTGAAATTTGTTTTTTATCTTTTTTCATTTTTTTCTTTTTGTTTTTGTGTAAAGCTGGCATTGTAGAAACGTAGCAAAAAGGTTGGCACGCTATTCGCACGAACATTTTCTATTTTTTCTCGATTTTCGATGGACATTTGACTGATAGAGCAAGAAAATGTGTCTACTGTCACAAGGTTAAGACACCATTTTTGCACATTTCTCTGCAAAACTTATTTGTAAACAAATATTCTATCAATAGAGAATAACGACACAAATAAAGTAAATGCTGTAAAAGTATTCAGATATACAAACAATCAGTGTAAAAACTACCATGTGGTTTACTGAATACTGTCCGCACTTTTAAAAGCTCATTTTACCAAAAAGTTCCTGTAGTGGCTGCTCTACTGATGAAATGATGAGAAAAACGAAATAGAGACTAAACTGTAGTAACTACTTGATAAAGCAATAAAATTTGAAGTGCATTTTTCTATCATTACTGGCGATGTTTTATATATTTTTGTTAGGGTAAGAGGAGACATTCGTGGCGGTAAAAGAAAGATATGTGACGGTAAAGAAAAACTCGTGACGGTGATGACATTTTTAGTGTTAGGAATTCTCTGTTTAAAGAATATTCTGTCAAATAAGAAATACAGTGTTTATCAGCATGGATTCTGTTTTTTATTTGCTTTGCTCTGATCTATTTCTTTCAACTCTCAAAAATACCAAAATGACAAAACATAGATAACTTATCCCCACACAAAGTATGGACCTTGATGTAATTTCGAAGTTTTCTGGTTATTAAAGAGAAATACACGAAATAAGATAACATGTGTTATAGGAAATAAAACACTTTTGTGCGATTTCTAAAAAACGGGTTGAAAATGTATTTAGTTTGACTGATACAGCCAAAAAACTAAAATTTTGTCTTCACCGTAACGCTTGTGTCCTAACAGAACGTGACGGAAAAGACAGTGACGGTGGAGACAAATCCGTGATTTGAATTCATTTCTGGAGGGAATCTTCATCAGGCAAGTGGTTGTTTTCATGGTGCTTGAGCTTTATCTGCTGATGTAATTGTGATGCAGATCGGTAAAGACGCGTAATAAAGGTACTTTTTCAAACCAACCTATGTTTTTCTCAAATAATTAAAAAAAATCTGTTATAATAGTAAAAGTATTAATTGCCAAACCACTAAGGATACGTATGTTAAAGGCGTATGGCATAATTATACAAGTTTTACTATATAGCCTATATAGGAATATCATTTTTTGTACCTGAAATGTTCCGTGACGGTAATGACTAAAAAAGTGTGGGACAGATGTTTGAGATCAGATATAAAACAAACTAAGACAGAGAAGAGGAGAACAATTTGTGTGCATGTTACCTTTGAACTTACTCTATTTATATAAATCATTGTAATTGACATAGAAAAATATTAAGGGACAAAAAATGCAAAAATGTTGTCGTCTATACAGATTGGGACATTACCGTAACGTGAAGAATTCTGTATGTGACGGTAATTTATATTTTTTAAAAATCATTATTTTTCCACCAAAACTAAGATATATTGGTTTTTAACATTTTTTTCTGGATATATCATAGTGTGTATAGTAGTTGATTGATTTTTTAAAAAGTCAGAAATTAGAACAAATGGGTAAGTAATCGCCTTCGGACAGATTTTCATTACAAATATTAAAGTTGTCAGAGAATCACCCATTAGCTTAATTTATGCAAAATATTTAGGGTTTATATGTTAACTGAAATTAACGATTATGTCAATATTTGGACACATTTCAAAACTTACCAACTAAATAATATTATCGGGAATTTTTAAAAAAACGGTGAATGTATGAAAGTGAAGCTTTTCATGAGTAACGAAGAATCAAGTAATCATTAACTTTGCACAATCATGTAATCAATAATTAGATTCTGGAAATATGTAATCATTAATCGTTCTGGAAATAGGATTTTGCAAATTTTCAGAAATATTGTAATCAATCGAGAAGTTGTCTGGCAACCAAATATTCGACCAAATAGGCACTTGATAATCGAAACGTCACCGATGAAATCAAGTAATCAGGTAATCAATCTTTCATTTTGTCGGATATTTGCAGTGCAAAACTGGTTTATGTATGGTTGCATTGTATTTAGAACTTAGATCGATATGTCTTTGTATAGCGACAGTGANCGACGGCGGACAAAAAGGGGATGCTTGTCAATTTGGATTCGCTCTAGTATTTCTCATATTGAGAGCTGCTATTTGATTTGGTTATTTATCAGATTCTGAGCAAATAACAATCAATTTGGTGTTTATATGAGTAAATCGACGATCAATTGTTCTATGCTATTCGTTGGATTTCAAAGAGCTTTTGCTTTTTGCCACCAAGGCCACGTGGTTGATCGTCTGCGACAGATTGCGTTCTTATAATTTTTTCCACTCGCTTAAATTCTGTATAAATACGTTACACAAAAGGAAATCAATGTTAGTTAGCATGATTGTACAAACTAATTCATTTACATAAACAAACGATTAGTTAATTTTTTCAAACGATTTATCCTTTCTGTAGTTTTCTTGCGACCTTCTTCCACGTTGGCAGATTCCAAAAGGGAGTGCGACGTCATAAAATTGGTCATGTGATATAAATTTCTCGAATTTACATAAGGTTGAAAGCGAGGTAACTCTTGCGATATTGTAGGACTAAAATTCGCCCGACTTGCTATGGATAACTGGATTTATTCTACATATGAATAAATCTTATCATTAACTCCTTTATAGTAGTAAAATCTCATTTGCTTCACCATATGCATTATGTATCTCATCTGAAATACGAGAGATTCACAAACAGGTGTGTACTATTGACTACATAACTACTCAACGAGATATGAGCTGGAACGCTTGAAATTAACACATCGTAAATTCTACTGTCGCCAGCAAGAATTGGTTGGCCATTACAATGTAACACGATACATGCAGAAATGCTTATTCTGTCGAATACAATGCCTCACTCTTCAACAATTTAACATCAAGAGATACTTACCCTGTCGCATAAAAAGCCGCACACAAAAACAATGTTACATGATAAATGCATAGCAAGAGATACTTATTCTGTCGAATACAATGCCTCACTCTTCAACAATTTAACATGATGAATGCATAGCAAGAGATACTTATTCTGTCGAATACAATGCCTCACTCTTCAACAATTAACATGATGAATGCATAGCAAGAGATACTTACCCTGTCGCATAAAAAACCGCACACAAAAACAATGTTACACGATAAATGCATAGCAAGAGATACTTGCCCTGTCCAATAAAAGGCCTCATTCTTTAACAACGTTACATGATACATGCATAGCAAGAGATGCTTACCCCGTCGAATGATGCTTACCCTGCCGAATGGAAGGCCTCACTCTTCAACAATGTCACAATGATGCATGCATAGCAAGAAACTTACCCTGCCCAATACAAGGCTTCACTCTTTAACAATGTAACACGATACATGCATAGCAAGAGATGCTTACCCTGTCGAATACAAGGCCTTACTCTTTAATAATGCAACATGGATGCACGAAAAACAAGAGATGTTTGTCATGCCCAATACAAGACCTCACTCTTAAACAATGTAACAATGATGCATGCATACCAAGAGATTCTTACCTTGTTGAATACAAGGCCTTACATTTAACCATGTATAACATGATGCATGCATAGCAAATAACTAAATATCAAAGTTACTGTGAATTGATTTTCTACATATGCGCATTTCGACAACTTATGTCTCTTAAGTGCAGATAAAATCTAAAGGTTAGGTAGACGACTAATTTAAGGATGTTCATAAACTGATAGAGAACAAATTACCAATATGATCTAAATGAAAGCTAAGGACGGAGCTTTGCATAAGGGAGATACTCTGTAGTTTCACAGAATTTATACAAAAAATTAGATATTGCAAGGTTCAAATAGAATCGGTCTTCGGGTCAGCACCGACGTACTGACTACTGGGCTGGTGAATACCCTCGGGGACTAACAGTCCACCAGCAGAGACATCGACCCAGTGGTAACAAATAACTAAATAACGAAGTTACTGTGAATTTAAACAAGAGGCGCTTACCCTGTCCAATACAAGACCTAACTCCTAACAATGTAACAATGATGCGTGCATAGCAAAAGATGCTTATCCTGTTGAATACAAGGCCTTACTTCTAGCAATGTAACACAATGATACATGCATATCAAGAGATGCTTACCCTGTTGAATACCGGTACAAGGCTTTACTCTTTAACGATGTAACATGCTACAAAAATAGCAACAGATGTTTCACCTGTCGAGTACAAGTCATTAATATTTAACAATGTAATATATATGAATTAGTAGCAAGAGATGCTTACCCTGTTGAATACAATGCCTTACTCTTTAACAATGCAACAATAATGCATGAATAGCAAAAGATGCTTACCCTGATCAATACAAGGCATCTCTCTCACAATATAACAATGATCCATGAATAGCAGGAGATGCTTACCCTGACGAATACAAGGCCTCATTCTTTAAAAATGTAACATGATACATGTATAGCAAGAGATGCCTACCCTGTCCATTACAAGGCTTCACTCTTTAACAATGTTATATGATACATTCATAGCAGAAGACGCCTACCCTGCTCAATACAAGGCCTCGCTCTTTAACAATGTAACATGATGCATGCATAGCAGGAAAAGTTTACCCTGTCCAATACAAGGCCTCACATTTTACAATAAAACATGATACATGCATAGCAGAGGACGCTTACCCAGTGAAAAACAAGGCCTCACTCTTTATCAATGTAACATTATGCATGCATACCAAGAGATGCTTAACCTGTCCAATACAAGGCTTCATTTTTAACAATGTAAAATAATGGAGGCTTGTCCTGTCCAGTACAAGGCATCATTCTTTAACAATGTTACATGTTACATTCCTATAAAGAAATGCTAACCCTGTCCAATACAAGGCCCCAGTCTTTAACAATGAAAGATAATCCATGCATAGCTAGAGGTGCTTACTCTGTCCAATACAATGCCTCATTCTTTAACAATGTAACATGATACATGCATAGCAAGAGACGCTAACCATGTGCAAAACAATGCCTCATTCTTTAACAATGTAACATGATGCATGCATAGCTAGAGATGCTTACTCTGTCCAATACAAGGCCTCATTTTTAAGAATGTAACAGTGATGGATGCATAGAAAGGGATGGTTGCCTTGTCACATGTAACACAAGGCATTACTCTTTAACAATGTAACAATGATGCATGAATAGCAAGAGATGATGACTCTGTCCAAAAAAGGCCTCGCTCTTTCAAATTTTAATATAGTCGGTGCACAGCAGGAGCTGCTAACCCTGTCCACCAGTTATGAAAGAAGGACATGATATTGTGCAATGCCAAATACTGCCAATATGAAAAACTGTTTTAATTTAGTTATGTTGTAAAGCATTTACGAGCTGATCAATATTTTTGCCAACAAAAACCAGAAGTAAAGATTTAACAACAATGCTATATTTATATCCTTCTTGAAGGATCAGTAAGTTTTGACGGACAATTTTTAATTTATGCGCTTTGTAAATGATATTTCCATAGAAGTTTGAATGTGAAATGCCCTGTTGTATAAGTTCCCTGCATGTAGAACCAAATTTTCTTAATAAGTCAATGTATCTATAATAAAATTTAGAGAATGTTTCTATCAATATTTTATTATTTATTTATTAGAATATGGATCAGACATCATTTTCAGCAAAAATATTGAAAGGTCAGTATGGCCGTTTTTTAGATTTAAATGCCTGAAGTTTTGGCGGGAAACCGAACTTCTCTAGACTTTACACTCTTTAACAATGTTAAAATGATCCACGCACAGCAAGAGATGCTTACCCTGTCCAATACAATGCCTCATTCTTAAAGAATGTAACAATGATGTATGCATAGCAAGGAATGCTAACCTTGTCCAACAAAAGGCCTTACTCTTTAACAATGTAACATGGTGCATTCATAGCAAAGGATACTTAAGATGCAGTGCGGAATTGGTAAAACAATTCCCCGTGTTACAGATGTATGCTCTTTATTTTTCTTAGATATGGTGTACTTGTACATTAGATTATATTTCATATGTACACTTTGTATACTATTATCTAAATTTATGTAAATTCTAAAACCAAAGGTTTAACTCCCTCCGTCGTAGTTGTGTCCTTAACTAAATGTAACATTACTGATTATCCGAATTTCGTTTGGTTTTATGCATTAAAAAAAATTGCAATAATGGATTTCCTACGTTTGGGTTCTAGTGCTGCTGATGAGGAATGAATTTCCGAAATTGCCTTACAGCTAATTAAAATTATTAACATACTGTGTGCTGGTCTCATGTTCATTTATTCCATATCCTTTCGTAAAATATTACACTGTCCAATACAAGGCCTCACTCTTTAACAATGTAACACGATTCTTGCGTAGCAAGAGATACTGACACCGTCCATACAGGGCCTCACTCTTTAACAACGGAACATGATACATGTATAGCAAGAGATGCTTACACTGTCCAATACAAGGCCTCACTCTTTAACAATGTAACATGATGCATGCATAGCAAGAGTTGCTTACCGTGGCCAATAGAAAGGCAATGTAACATGATACATGCATAGCAAGAGATGCTCACCCTATCCAATACAAGGCGTCACTGTTTAAGAAGTTCATGTGAACATGTTATTTCCATGTCATTTCTCATACTTGCATATGTTAATGTATGATAAGGCTTGATGACTCCAATAAAGGCGTTGTGCTTTTTACCATGTATTTGTAGATACTTTGTCTCGTTTATTGATTTTCGGGTATATACACTTTTTTGCACTTTTTAAAAAATAATTAAACTAAAAATGAAAAGTAAAAAGTCGTGGGGCAAACGATCAAAAGTTTTTGATAAATCCATCAATATGGCACCCACATACTTGTAAACTGTCCAAAGCTTCTTTCCCATCTTCAACAATTTTGATAAGAGTAGAGCTGACATCGATCAAAACCTGTCCTGGTTAAAAATTTTATCAAAATTTTATTCAGAAACATGAATTGCTCGCTCAAATAACTTGGAAATAGTTGGTAGAATGCTCACTGGACGATAATTTCCTATTTTTTTTGTGTGTGTATAGGACACTCTAGCTATTTTTTAATCATATAGGTGCATAGGTTTTTGAAATTGGCCTGTTTACAAGTTCTGTAATTGGCGTAATAACAGTAGGTGCAGCACACTTTTAAGTATTAATGGGGAGATATTGTCAACTCCGGTTGCTTTCTTAACATTAATTCTGTTAATTTGTTTTTAAAGTCGTCATGTATTTGTTGAAAATTTGAACTTATCAATGCTCTTATCTTTCATGATATTATCAATTTGTGAAATACTAGGATGGTTGTTATTAATAAATTATATTTGGACCACGAATACCTTTAGCAACATTTACATAAAAATCATGTAAGATTTCACACACTTCTGTTTGATCCGTAAGTTAAATAAGAACATCATTTTCTGACAAAATAGTATCCTTGGTTATATTATAACCCTTTTTGCCAAAAAATAAGTTGGAAATCTTTTGACTTTGGTCCATCAACACATATCAGTCTTTCCATCGAGTATTAGACTTCCTCTTTAGAGGGGAAAATAAACCTTAAGACTGTGACCAATTACGTTTGCTCAGGAGCTTTAAAGGAGTAGAACTTTGAATGTTTGGTCCAATGATAAACAATGTTGCCCGCTGGTGGCCGTCTTGAATATAGCGATTATAGCATGGACCTTAAAACACGATTTCGCAGGGGTCACCAGCTAGAGAGGACTATATATTATGGTTGAAGTTAGTTCCAGATGATTCAGCAGCTTTAGATGAGAAGATTTTCCCCGCTGAGGGCAAGGACTTATAATGCGTCCTTGCTGAGGGTCATACATTAAAACTATGTTCCTCGCTTTCAACCATCTTGGATTCTTGCAGAGTACCAACCAAGAATTAGGGTTGCTAAATTTGTTCCGATTGGCTCAGCAGCTTCAGAGATAGACCGAATTCTTCTGCCCCTATGGTGCAAATATTGCAAATATTGCATATTTATCATTTATCTTTGCTATTTGGACTTTTATTTTTATTGTTTATTTTTTGCTGTTGCCATCTATGGGGCAACAGCAAAAATTAAAAAATTAAAATAAAAGTCCAAATAGAAAAGATAAATGATAAATAGGTAATATTTGCACCATAGAGAAGAATTCGGTCTACTTCTGAGAGTGACCATGCAGTTAATTTCCGTGACTGAGAGAAAAAAAAAAGAAAGTTTACGCCGGACGAAACCTTTAACGGAAGAAAAGATCAGGATAGTACCTTTAACATCCAGGGTGAATTAAACGGCAGGGTGCAACTCGTCAAATATTTCGCACATCCCCCTTTTTTCTTTAGAATTTTTTTTATCTTTAAAACATAGATCTAATCTCAATTCTGATGTTCGAATTCCGAAAATAAATGTAGTCAAATAATAATAGATTGGGAATTGAATTTGATTCGTTGCTATATTTGGATGAAAGCTAGTTCATATTTAAATCAAATATTTGCGTGTATTGCCATTTGACAACTGTCAGTTGTTCTGCACACATTGTGTATTTATTGGATCTATTTAAAGATACTGACGTCATAAGCGCATGCGTTGTAAGTATTTCCGGATTTACTGGATTTTGTTTGACACCCCGGAAATAAGTGTTGTGTATGTATTTGTACATTGTTTATCATTGGAAACAATATGTAAGATATAGAATTGCCACCATGAACAATTATTATCGCCAGGTTTTCTACCCTTATTGGTTTGATCGCCCATTTAAGCAATATTTCCAATCGGTTCATTTCTTTCGTGTTCATGGTGGTATGAAATGATGGCGGCACTGCTTCCGGTGTCGAAGAGACCAAAAATGTTCGTCTCCTGTGCATGATAAGAGGTTATTTAACATGTTGAATCTAAGATACATATTTTGCTACTCACTAAAACCAAGTTGGTTCTAGTTTATACATTTAGATTTCCATTGAATAGAAAAGAATTAAAACATGTGTAAAATTTTACTGCTTATGTTGTGGCTATGACCTAATCCCTTTTGGGATTCGAAGCCAGAGATGTTTTTTGATGTTGCCTGCCTCCAAATCCCTTATCAACCATGTATAATTCTATTCGGGAAATTTTTATTAAGTACCCCCACCTCGTTCCGGGTAAAATAACGTTTGAAGTTGGAAACGTAGAATATCAGCGGTTGTGGAATTAAGGGAGAACATATTTTCCTTCAAGAATCCGTAAAAATATTGATTTGGACTTGCCTGGTATGGAAGTTATAGCTCCTTCTTTCCGATTGTCGCTTCGAGATGCCTTCGTTTCCGCCATTTTGTGTTTCAGAAGTCTGGTCACGTGATCGATATTTTTAGACAGACACGCGCTATAGTCTTTTTCGTGGTAAATTTTTCTCTTCTTTGCAATGTACAAAGAGCCAAAAATTTACCACGAAAAAGTCTATAGCACGTTCTGTTGATCACGTGATCAAACCAAGATGGCGTAAACGAAGGCATCTCGAAGCGACAATCGGAAAGAAGGAGCTATAACTTCCATACCAGGCAAGTCCAATTCAATATTTTTACGGATTCTTGAAGGAAAATATGTTCTCCCTTGATTCCACAACCGCTGATATTCTACGTTTACAACTTCAAACGTTATTTTACCTGGAACGAGGTGGGGGTACTTGATAATAATTTCCCGAATAGAATTATACATGGTTGATAAGGGATTCGGAGGCAGGCAATATCAAAAAACATCCAGGGTTCGCGCTGGGCTTCGCCAATGTCGCAATTTGCGATTTTATTTTCATTCTGGCGACAAAAAATCGTTCCTGGCGATTTTTTTGGCGACAACGTTTTTCAAATCAACTTGCCGGTATTATCCAATTTTTACCCTTCTTAGTTGAAACCTTTCATGATTTTTGTTGTTAAAATGATCATAGGTAATACATGTAATAATTAAATGTCAATTCATAGCCTCTGGCAACAATATTCACAGTGACAATATTGCAGTCCATTGATTATTTCCGGTCATCTGTTGATTGCATTACCTGTTTATTTACCTGTGCACGTGCCAAAATGACTTGTGACAGATACAAGCCAAATCAAAGGAATCAAAGGAATTGAAAGAGTATTATTATACACTAAAATTTTATACTTTTCATTTTTTTTTGGTTTAATATCACTTCTTATTTTCGTAAATGTTCACGAAAACAAACAGATTAGATTATGCAATTATGAAGTTGAGTTACTTCCCCTTTTCTATGTTGTGAAAACGAAATTAAAAAGGCTTTGAGTGTTACTTTTCACTAAAAATTGTATATCAAGTCTTATGAAATAAAAAATTGAACTAATTTTAATGGATAATATTGAAGTTTAACAAACTTTATTCAAATAATTGCAAATTCAATTTTTGTTTAATACTTTTATTGACCTATTGAAAGATAAACTATTTATTTGTAACTTGACAAGCAACTGAAACTTTAGTGTTAATCAATTCTAAGAAAAGACCAAAAAAAACATGGCAATAGACTACACATATCTTGCTAATAATAGTAATCAAGGAATATGAAGCAAGTACCTCAAACCAAATCAACAAAGCCTGTAAATGAAGAAGAAGACAAAGATTTTAAAAAATTCCTCATTGTAATGGGAATAAAAACATCTGTCTGCAGATGAAACATTAACAACTTTGAAGGACATAACTGAAATGTTTGAAAATAGTACCCGCAAAGAGCAGCAAACAAGTAATGTTAAGCATACGATTCAAACCGAAACAGCAAAGCATGTAAATGATAAAAGAATTTGTGCCATCAAAACAAAAGAATACCAAAACAGAACTATTCTTTTAGTGTGGAAGAAAGAACACAAGTCTATTGTCCAACCTAGAAAACCAATTGGATGCTTCTTATTGGAGACAAATTTTTGTAATTGGCGACAAAAAATACAAGCTGGCGATTTTTCTGGCGACAGATATTCAGAAGCCAGAGCCATCCCTGAACATCTCTGGCTTCGAATCCCAAAAGGGATTAGCTATGACCATGATGACCGAGTATTTACAGGCACTTGATACATTCATTTCATATATAATACTTCCCTTCTTCCAAATGTGGAAGATGGGTACCCTGTTTGTACTTGAATTTCACTGTCACAATACTGGAATACCAGTATTTGAACACAATACTGGAACTAAAATTTTATATTGCAAAAAAAAAAACGCCATTTTCTTACAATGTCTTCTTCTTTAATTTTTCAGCCAAGCTTTAGGATACTAAAGATCAATAATCATATTACATTGGGGTCAACAAAGGTCAGCCAGCGTCAATCATGTCTGCCAGGAATAAATTGTAGCATGTGCTTGCTTTAATCTCTAGGACTTATTATTTCGAAACGGTGAGGTGAATCAACTATTTTATCCGGGACCTGGTTGGCCGAGTGGTTAAGTTAGTTGTATCACCTATACAACCACTTTGCATCTAGTCTAATCTATCAGCCCAAGGTTGATGGTTCTCTCCGGGGACTCCGGCTTCCTCCACCACTATAACTGACCGTCATTAGATACCTGAAATACTGCTGAAAGTGACGTTGACCTCACATCAATCAATCAATTTTCTGTTTTTTTCATGAGTTACATTTCAAACCAATTTATTTTACATGTATCCCAAAAGCAAGAGATATGAATATCCCCTATTTAGTTGAGGTAAGATTGGCAACCAGTTTTCAATTAGTTCAGGGTAAGAATGGCATTGGCAAAAGTAAGAATAAAGTGTATTTACGTCCTTGTGACACAGGAATGCACATACTTTGTCAGTGTTTCTTCATGTTCTTGGCACAGGCAAATTTTTTTTGTGAAATTCTACTCTTAAAATTGTCAGCAATTTTCTTAAGTTGGGTCAATAACTAAATGGTAGTCGGGCACCTACTACAATATTGTCAGTGTTTTAGTGTCCTTGCTTATTTATTTCTTTCCCAGTTTTTATATTAAGAAGAAAATACACTCATTGTTATGCTGAAAATGACAACCAGTACTGTGAACCGTTTTTTTTGTTTGTTTGACCACTCTTTGTAACAATCGTATTTCAGCACAAATTAATAACTGACAAGACTTAACATGCTAAAAAGGACAAATGTATAGCTGAGAGGAAATATATACAGTGAAACCTGTCTAAGCCAAACACCTTTGGGACTAAATATTTTGTTCAGTTTAGACATGTCATGTGTTCGATTTACACAGGTTTAAAATATGTAGAAATTGATACAAAGTCCAAAAATCATCAAATTTTAGAATTGTAAAATATATTATCTCAACTAAAAAAAATTATATACTATTGGCATGATTGGAAAGCTCTTTTAGACATAAAACTCATTTATGAAAAGTGTATTCAACACCAAAACATGAAAAAGTTACATTGTAATTACATGTAACTACTCTATAACATTCCAATGATACAAAATGTATGTATTATTTCTTTACTTTTGAGGGTTCATTTCCCTTAAGTTAAACATTTTTGAATGGTCACATTATTAGGTGTCATTTATGATCTTTAATTTTTAAAACAAATCACACTGAAACTCTTACTTCAATGGGAGATAATTTGAAGTTTGTGTTTCCAAAAATCAGGCTCAGTCTGCCAAGTGTGAAGAGGAGAGCAGCAAATCGTAACCTTGGGTATGGAAGATGCTTGGACACCTGTCGGAATTTATAGAAACCCAGGGCAAAATTAACGGGCACTGGGTGACTGCCAATGCAAATTGTCACCCCTGAAAAGTAAACTTTACCACTAATGTGCATGTCCTGATTTCCAAGTTTTTTTTTAAAATGACTGCATACAAAAAAATGTATCGTGTTCTATTTTTAGATATTTCCACCATGCAGACAATCAAGTGTGTGGTTGTTGGTGATGGAGCCGTGGGAAAAACATGTTTATTGATATCATACACAACAAATAAGTTTCCTTCTGAATATGTACCAACAGTAAGTAAACATTAAAAGAATGGATAAAGGTTGCTTAAGTTATATATCTGAACTACAGGTAGGTACAGCAAAAAATCCAATAGTATTCAGTACAATAGTAATGCTCCATGGTACATGTAGATAGTCTTTTAGCTGCCTCTGGAAAAATCTTACGATGTAGCAACTCCAACTCAAAGTATGAAAAATCGGACTAATAGGAATATAAACTAAAAGTAAAAAGATAATATAAACAAAGTGTTGCGCAGTGGCTACAAGTAGCAGTGTTCTCCCCAGGCCCTTTTAGCGTGGGGGTACCCCTACGCTATAATTCTCTACCCCGACGCTTTCTTGTTGATATTTTTCACATCTGGTTTAGTTTTTATACGACCGCAAAAAAAATTGAGGTCGTATAATGATATGGCGCTGTCGTTGTTGTCGTCTGTAGACGCTTTTGTCTTTGGTCAATAACTTAAGTTCCAGTCGATCAATACTTATGAAATTTTTACACATTGTTCCTTGGCACAAAAGAAAGACTTTGAATGGTTTTGGATTTTATGGTCCTTCCTGTTTATAAAAAAGGGCAAAATTGGGTGTGTTCATATAATTGGCTGTAGAATTTTTATTATTCATCAGATTTTGATGGGGTTTCTTTCATTGTGCTCCTGAGGAAATTTTAAATCAGGTTTATGGCCAACGGATTTCACTTCGCATGTACCGTTCATGAGATAAATGAGGCCCAAAAAGGGCAAATCACAAAAATTTTATTTTTTAATTTCTAGTCTGATTTTGATGCAGTTTCCATATAAAAAATTAATATGGTGCTAAACTATTAGATATTTGATCACACATTTCCTTTCGGAACTATGAGGGGACAAACTGGTCGAAATTGCAAATGTGCAAATTACATAAAATTTTTATTTTTCATTGGATTTCGATGGGATTTTTTCTTTACATTCCTCCTGTCTATCTTTCAGTAGTATGTCAACGGATTTTGCTTATCTCTTACCGTTTCCGAGTTGTAAGGGGTCAAAATTGCAATTTTCATAATTTTCACAAGTATGTAAAATCTTTATTTCTCATTGGATTTAGATGTTTTTTTTTGGGGTTTGTTTTTTCTCCAGTTTGTGTCGAGCTAATTATTGATTCAGTCTCCTTATTGTGTCCATCTAGTTACTATATTAAGCTCTTTACTGTGTCCACATTCACCTAATGTTGCCATTGTTCAAATTTCAGTGGTCGACATGCTGCGGTCGTATCATGCTGCGCTCTGCGTAGCCCTTTATTTCACATGACGCCATATTTTTTTGCTCAGGTAACATGTTGCATAAACAATAAACAAACAGTTTAAGCATAATGTTTCTGCTATTTATGTGACATTTTATTATAATTATAACTACTGTTAAGCAAAGAAAAAAATGCGTTTGTAGTCGTTCTGGCATAAACTTTTGCAGTAAATACAGTGATGCCGAAATACCGTCTGACCGACGGACAAGTCCGGTAAATTTGTCACAGATCCGGTAAAAAATTTCAAGTTGTTGGTCCGACTGTCCGTAAAAATTTCAGGTCTAAATCTGTATTTGGTTTTTATTGTTTACACTTCCGGTATGAAAATTCATGGTCGTGATGTTCCTAGATCAAAAGCTCATAAGTACTGACACTTTATTTACAGAAAAACATTTGGAGATTGCATCAAATCAAAGTACCGCATATGTTTTGTGTAAACATTCATGGTAGAACAGTCAAAATCAAATATAAACAGTCTTCTATTTGTCAACAAAATTGCAAATGGCGACTTCCGGTTCTATGAAATTCGGAAACGGATCGGAATAAAACCTTTCCGGATGTTGTATCCTTCAACTTTTTCAGGCCAATCTGAAAATTTTCAGTGCACATTTCTTTCAAATTGTGCATCTGAAAGGTAGAAACTACAATATTTAATCATAATAAGATGGTAATTGCTATGCTTCTGGTGTTATCATGAACTTTTTCATAATTAAAAAAAAATGCAAGTCAAATAAATGAATGTGTCAGGTGACAAAAACATAAACATTGATTCAATTGATTTTTATGACTATACAATTTTGCAAAATTCATCTTTGTTGATAAAAAATCCCAAATATACATTAAAATTCCATTTAAAAAAATTCCAAGAAAAATCCCTGGAAAACCCTTCAGACAGTGTCAGTGAGCAAAAAAATATATGTATAAAATAGAGCCTGTAAGTCTCGTAAAATTTTAGAACTTCTGGGATCAAAAATTGTACCCGGAAGTTACATTTTAAACAAAGATATATGACGTTTCAAACAAAAATTTGAACGTCATAATCCCTAGACGTCATGTTTTGGCGGGAAATGTTTTTGAATACCATGTTTATTGTGGATTCTCTTGAGTCACATGACGAGACTTACAGACCCTATTAAAAAAAACAAGGAACGACAACATAAATATGAAGAAAATCATTCAGAGAGGAAGCTAAATACAAAATACATTTCATTTGTCTCTACTCAAATATATTGTTTTGTATTTTGGTGAAGATGATGAGGAACTTGTGGATGAAGAAGTGACCTGACAAGGATTTTTTTCTTGGGATTTGCATGTAACAACACATTGAAAACCAATTATATAATGTTTCCTTGCATTTACTTCTTCTGTTAGGTTCGAAATTTTTGTGTCGGCCTGGTAAAGATTTGTTCGGTCTGGTAAATCCTTCATGTTTACCAGACCAAATGTCCTGTAAAAGAAAATTGAATTTCGCCATCACTGTTAATAATGTCACTGACCTAAGTTTGTCACGATTAAAAGGTAAAAATATGTCGAAAACAGAAATTATAATGATAAAACACCATAAAAAGCTTAAAAAGTAAGAAGAAGGGGCCAAACGTTTCGGTCACTAAGACCTTCATCAGTGGTATACAGTATACAGTATATACAATATACGGTTAAAAATATATGGACATGATGGAATATTACTAAATATGAAATAATTGTATGCTCCTGTAGTCAGGTTGTAGAGTCTATCAGTTTCACCCTTGTCTGTTTATCTATCTGTACATTAATACAAAAATTTGACCTCAAAGATACCTGGGCAGTTGTACATGTTGTATGTAGTTATTGTTTGATATTTGGTCTGAATATACCCGGTATTAATACGTATGATGGTTTTTTACCACGACTCTCATTTTGAAAACTACTGCTGCATGACTGCATGAAGTATTAATTGAAACACTGTAAATTTTAGAATTATGTGATGCAAAACTATGCACACGGCAACCATCATACCAAGGCAGACCTGTCAAGTCTCACGCTTTGGGCGCAAGAGTTAGGCTTTCAAGCCCCAAAGCACACTCTCACGCTCACCCTTTCCAATGTCACACTTTTTTAATTTTCAGGAAAAAAATATATTTCAAATAGAAAAATTAATTGAAAAACGAGAAATTTGATGTTTTTCCCATATTCTGTCAAACAATTGATTGACATTTTCGATAAGTGAAACAAAATTTTCAATGGAGATCACAGGTATGAAATAAGATTTTATATTTTCTTCTTTTTTTTGTGACAAAAATTTGGTCTAAAATTGCTTGCATGACCACCTGAAAAGCTTCAGAATGCACCATTTTGCGTTTTCAAAATGATTTCTGTGGGGCAAACACCCAGACCCCTTGTCTTACTCTGGGAACCCAAACCCCCTTGACAGCTGTGCCAAGGTATATGGAATAAATGTCAGTTACAATCACAAACTCCAGACATACCAAGTCAAATTGAAACCAATATACATGTAATGCAGGAAACAAACTTTTAACCGGGCTAACCTTAAAAAAATGTTTGTTTGACATGTTTGATGTTTATCTTCTTATTCATAAAAAAACCTACCTATTCAAAAAGTTTTTTGTCATTTTCCAGAAATTTATTTATTCCAATTTTAGTACATTTTTTTAAATTAAACTCTTTTTGATTGTTTATGAAAAAATGCACCTACCTACATACTGACATTCAAAATTGATAGTGGATAAACAGCAAACAAACATTTTGTTAAGGATGGCCGACCACTTAGCATTGACTTTTAAGAGGTGATGTCCAGTAACAGAAAGTCTTTAGTAATAATTTTACTAAAATATATACTTGTTCATGCAGACAGGGACTAATATTTGCAATACAATAGACTCTGCCTAATCGGATACAAGAAATGTCAGAAAAGAATATTCTACAATGTATTTTTCTAAGTGGCCAGCTGGGCCCCTGGCGAACAGAATTCAGTAGCCCAGCCAATAATTTTACGAGCCAAGTACTATATTGTCAACCAAAATTGCAGGACATTTCAGTAGCCACCTTGGCTATTGGTTTGAAAATTTTAGTAGCCCGAGTCAAATTTTAGGGGCCTAGGGCTACTGGGCCCCTGGTAATTTGCATCCCTGGGCCAAATAAAGTCATTATGACAAATTTGAAATAAGATACTAGAGAACAATAACCGTAGAAGCAAAAATATTTGTAGTGGATTAAATTTCATTAAATAGTGGGTAAGATTTATCAAGGAAATTAAATCCTTACTAATTTAAATTCAAGCAATATCAATTACCATGTGATTACTATACATTATTACATTATATGAATTCCACAAAAATTTGTCTACAGGAAATATTTTTATACCGGTAGATTAATCCACAAAATTTTATCCCCACGAAAATGGATAATTATACAGTTACAATCTGAAGCCATGTGTGAAATATTTTACATGTACTTAAAATTTCAGGTATTTGATAATTATGCAGTAACAGTAATGATTGGTGGAGAACCCTATACACTGGGATTGTTTGATACAGCTGGACAGGAAGATTACGACAGATTACGACCATTAAGTTACCCACAGACGGATGTCTTCCTTGTCTGTTTCTCTGTAGTCTCACCAGCTTCTTTTGAAAATGTTAAAGAAAAGGTATATTGAATTACACATGTTGGTAAAAAAATATATTATCACTATGAAAAAGATCCCCCCCCAAAAAAAACCAAAAACAAAAACAGTGTTTTTAGTTTGTTTTACAATTTTACAAGCCACCAAAGATATAAATCTGAATCTTGTATTGTAAATTAAGCATGGTGGAGCGAGGAGTAGAATAAATGAAAATGAACACCCATAAGAAAATCAACTACAAACAACCAGGAGTGAAGAATTATTTCAATACTACTGTACAGCTCACACGGATGAACTCAAAGTCCTTGTTTTTGGGTGGATTTTCGCGATGTGGACTGATTAGCTGATTCCGTGTAGCAGGGTGGATGATCGCGGATGTCCACCTTAAATTACGTGAACCAACGTGGACAAATTTTTGAAAACGGAATCCTCGTGGAAGCATCGCGGCCACACAGAGAAATGAATTTTTATTGTACATATGTTTGATTTTGTCGCAAACATGCCAAGCGAGGAATATTTACATCTTTCTACAATCATATCCTGGGACTATAATTATTTCATTATTTGTCCCAATCGTATCGTAGTTCATGAACATAATCCAAATGCATGTAAATAAATAAATAAAACATTCAACATTCCTAGATGTGTATTTGTTATTAAAAGCATGCTTCAATTGTTGATTGAGCGTCTCTACCTAATGTGTATTCATATCACCTGAGATATTGATTTTTTTCATTGGTCGGTTTTTAGTTCTATTTTTAGAAAATAACCTATGCGTATCTATTATGTAAATAATCTAATGGCTTTCGAAAGCACTCCTGCTTTATGTGCTATTTCCAGGCTTTATTTCAAATTTTAAGCTATTTATGATAAAGATTTGATAGAAAACGATTTTTTGACAGAATATTTTGCTAAAAGTTATTAGACTTATAAAGCCGAGACCTGACAAGTGACAATTACGCAACTATAAGACACCGAGGGATTCTTGCTGTTGACATTGAACATTATCCGTGCAAATTTCGGCTTGAAAATATTTGAAAGAACATTAATTTGACAGAAAATACATGGAATTTTTCATGGCAATGAAATAACCAAAGTATTTGAGGCTTGCAATTATCATAATTCAAAAATAACTATGACGATCCCATGGGAAAACTTGTTGCCAAGAAAATTCTATTTTAACTTCAACGTGCCAAACTTTCTGATTATAATAATTTGAGGAAAAAATTATCATTTGTTGACATTAAGCTCATTCCTTTCTAGTTATATTTTCAATGATTTCTAAATGTTGACCCGCGATGATTCCGCGTTCAACACAATGTCATGAGGGGACCACACAGGTAAATATTTTGTCCACGTTCAAGATCGCGGTGGAATTCCACGTTTGGCAAAATTTGTCCGTGATGACAACAAGGATTTTGCGTTTTCCATGTGAGCTGTACAGTATATAACATTAAGTATCAGTGAATTATAAATGTTTTCAATTAAACATTTGATCCTTTGTGAAATCATATTCCCGCACAGGTCTTCTCCTGTGAAACAATGTGCCAATTGAAACTAAGGTTTAGGACAATACTTCTTGGACGCCTTCCCCTATAACACTTATCTAGCAAATCCTAACTCAATTCAAATTGGCAAAGTGAACGTACATCTACATTTGTATGTTGTAGAATATGGCCAAAAATTACTTCTCATCAATAAGTATTGCAAGTACTATATCAATAAGCAGAATTCTGTGATTTAGTCTTCAGAGGTAAAATAAAAAATT
>MJUU01071017.1:0-11732 GCA_002080025.1 Modiolus philippinarum
GGGGGGGTAATACAGAATTGTTTAAAGTCGAAAACCAAATGACAAAAAGACTAAGTAGGTGCAAAACCACTGGAAAAATGTCAACCGAAATGGTCCGGAAGAATGTCAACCGAAATGGTCCGGAAATGGTCCGGAAAATTGTCAACCGAAATGGTCCTCACTTGATACAGGCATTTCCAAAAAAATTATAATTACAGTGAAACCTGTCTACACCGAACCCTGACTAAACCGAAACCCTGTCTAAACCAAAAATGATGTGAAAACCTTTTGTATCATACTGTATATATTTTGAACCTGTGTAAACCAAACACCTGTCCAAGCCGAACAAATTCTTCATTCCCAGAAGGGTTCGGTTTAGACAGGTTTCACTTTAATATATCTTCCTCTTTAATAATGCCCAATGGGATATAAATTCAGAGTAAAGGCTATGTGGACTCATGTCTCATCAAATATGAAAATCAGACAGATCAGACATACATGAAGCTTTTCAAATGTTGTGGGAAACAAATTTGCGACTGCTAATGGGTAAATAATCTCATTCCTTTCGATGAATTAATGATTAAACAGCTGCACTTTATGTCTATTTCGAAACACTTATTCTACTTAAAAAACGCTATGGTGTAAAACAAATAGTGGTAATAAAATATTGTGCAATATAAACACATGAAATGACGAACGAATACAGAGCAGCAATAGTTGTTATTGAGAAAGGTATTGTACATTTGGGCTTAAGACTTTCTTTAACATTATTATGTTGAAGTTCATAAAATTTGATTAATCAACAAAACACCGAAATCATAGTAAAATTTATTGCTGCATTCAACAATTAACTCTCTTCAGTACAATAAGTGTTTTAACTTTTCCGACCATGTCATGTACTTGAATAATGAGATCGTTTTATAAGTATTACATTTTTGTTACATGCCGAAAAGTTCCATCCACTTGTCAATAAAGAAATATCCATTTTCTTCTAGTAGAAAAACGAAGCTTATCTAGATTTTGCAATTTTAAGCAATACCTGTTACCCTGGCAGCCGATTCGACGATTCCATTTTGCTCGAAGTATCGAAATTGACCAAAAAAAATCAATTCCATTGAAATTCGTCCAAGTTAAATTGCCAAGTATTTTGGCGATCATCTCGAAAATGTCACCCATTTTGTCATTTTACTTTCATTGCATCTTAGTTGCGGTGTCACAATCTCCCTACAAGTATATCATTATTGAAATCGGATAAGGTTGATTTTGTTATCTGTTTTTGGTGGTTATCTTCGAAATAGCAGCAATTTTGAAATTTTTTAGTTGTTTTGGTAACAGTTTTTCTAACAGCTTATTGAACATTTATACAAAATATGATTCATCGAAACAGTTCCCGAATTTTTAGGTAAGTTGAAATTATTTCACGTATTTCGGCAGCCATCTTGGAAATTGCAGCCATTTTGGAATTGGCAGCAGAGTTGATTGTTTTTTCACATAAGTTCCTTCCTCTCATCTTATTGAACAATTACACAAAATGATAAATTTTTGCAAAGCAGTCCATGAGCTATAAATAATCATTTTTTTTATGTTTACACGTAAAATTACTACCATCTTATAAACGGCAACCAATTTGAAAAAAAAAATTGCATGCACCATCTAGATAGTGATACCTATAGATTAATGGTAGTTTTGAGGGTCGAGACAGAAAATATCACCGTATCGCGAAGAGTCCGATGTGATACTAGTGAGTACTCTGTCGAGACCTTGAAAACTATCTTTATTGTTTTTATCGGCAAGGTCATAATAATCATGACGTCATATTCGTGACGTCATTGCCTGATATTTTCTTTTATCGGCAATTTGGGTGAGTTTCCTTTGATCTCTACTACATCATAAAGCTTGTATCAAAGGCAAGACGACCAGCAACAAGTGATACTAGAAATTATCAGCTGTTGGTCATTTGGCATGAACGAAGAACATGGTGCGGAAGGATATATCTTTATTTTTTGGTCAATCGCGCTTCAGTGGTCAAAGAGCAAAAAAGCACGTGAAAAATGTGGAAAAAATAGCTCAGTTGAAAAAGTTATTAAAGCATAACATAAACGTGCAACAAAAAATAACTACACCTTTTGCGAGGTAAATAAATATCAATGATTTTTAACATCAAAACAAATTTTCATGCAAACAAGAACAAAAAATATATAAATAAATAGAAAATCCTGATAAAAAATACCAAAAAATCAACAAAAAATATAAAGAGGACATGATGAGATCAAATGTGATGCTAAATCAGATCTACCCAGATACTAAGTAGTGTTTCAAGTACAATTAAAATGCAACGCATACGCAGTATCCGGAGAGTATCTGAAAATTTCTTCATGAAATAAAAAAGATTTTCCTAAATAATGGTAGTCCCTACCACCCCTATCCCCCAAACAACAAGGAAAAAAACATAACCTCCGGCACCATGGCACTGTCAATACTTCCACCAAATCTCGGTGAGTTTGTCCATATTACTAGAAAATCATTGCAACGAGACGGTGGGGCTTATTGAAATCTAATAAAAACAAGAGAAAAACTAGGCGACAGAGAACGGAGACAGAGAAGGGGGAGGGAGCAAACGTCAACTCTGGACGGGATCTTAAAAGGGAAATAGGGACAGGGACACAGTACTATTGGCCGTTGATGGGAAGTGACAGGGACTTGGGGATAATGTCTTGTGTTCTCAAAACAAGAGTAACATTATGATAAGACGCCATGACACCTTGACAGTTCCATTGAGGACATTGAAATATGAACAATTAAATGAATTTCCTTTTGATTATCCCAGAAACATCAAGACATTTATCACATAATTTCAACCTACCTTATCACACTATAATATGATCCTGCATTTTGGTTCAATGTAAAATTTTCATTACTTCCAATAGACGTTCTTTCCTTCGTTCCCTAGCGTAACCTTCATCATGCATTTGAAAGAATGGAGTGACGTCACGTTAGTGACCGCGTCATGCATAAAAATTCGACAACAAAATAGTGCATAGTTTTTACTATTGCACGAAAGATGTTGAAAGACAAGACTAAAAAAAGGGAATATAATTTAACTATAATTTAATCATCCCTCAAGAAATTCTATGGCCGTCACCATAGCATCATTGACAGATATGACGTGTCAGTATCCCAAATGAAAGTACACATTTTCAGCTAGATTCACGTCTTCCCGGATTTGACTACCGACTTTGACATTTTCCCGGATTGAATCACCCACAGTGTGACGGGTGCTGTTAACAGAACAGGACATGCTTACCCTTCCGGAGCACCTGATGTCACTCTCAGTTTCACTGGAGTTCACACTGTGAGTGCCTTTGTTCTGAATGTTGTGGTTTCTGGTTCTGTACTTTGTGTCTGTCTGGCGTCATTGTTTTTGTGTCTAACGTCATTGTTTTCTGTGTTCTCGTTTTTGCCCTGTCTTTGGACTTCGATTTTTGTGAATTTCACCCCTTTGTTCCTTCGGTGTTCTACTGCCGTTGTTTAACTAAAAGGTAATTTAGTTTGCAGTCCATTGTGGAATTACCAATAAAAAAAATATTAGTATTTTTGTTCGCTCTACAAGGAATATCAGGAAGAGCCCATTGGCCATACGGGCTCATCTGATATGGACCTGATAATCCTTGTCTCGCGAACAAAAATACTAATAATTAATATGTATCAGGTCAGTACGGAGATACTGACAATATCAGTTGGTAAGATCAAAGAGAAAAATGTACATAATGCCGATAAAACTTTGTGTCACATACGCATGAATTATGTCCAGCCATTAGAGAAACAATTGCCTGACAAACAAAAAGAAGAACACGAAAGAATATAATAATAATTAAAAGGTCAATTGTTCAGAGAACAATTGCAAGGTCTTTCACCAGTTTTCACCACGATTACATGTAAAAGTTTGTTTTTGTTTTCTATTTTGGTAAAAAAAGTTATGTTTACAAAAGTTTTTTGACCAACCATAAATGTAGATCTTAATGAGTGAAGTATTTTTGCAGCACAATGCTTTCATAAATTTTTTATCATTTCCAAGATATCGCATTAACAAAATTTCGAATGGTGGCCATTTGCAAAATGGACGAAAATTTTTTTTTGACAATCCACGAATGAAGATCTTAAAGAGAGGAGTATTTTTGCTACAAAATGTTTTCATAAATTTTTCATCGTTTCCGAGATATCGCGATAACAACATTTCGAATGGCGGCCATTTTCAAAATGGCGGACGAAAATTTTTTTTTTGGACCATCCATGAATGAAGATCTTGAAGAGAGGAGTATTTTTGCTTCACAATGTATTCATAAATTTTTTATCGTTTCCGAGATATTGCGATAACGAAATTTCGAATGGCGGCCATTTTCAAAATGGCGGACGAAAAATTCTTTTTTGACCAACCATAAATGAAGATGTTGAAGAGAGGAGTATTTTTGCTACACAATGTATTCATAATTTTTTTATTGTTTCCGAGATATTGCGATAACAAAATTTCGAATGGCGGCCATTTTGAAAATGGCGGACGAAAAATTCTTTTTTGACCAACCATAAATGAAGATCTTAAAGAGAGGAGTATTTTTGCTTCACAATGTTTTCATCAATTTTTTTTTTAATCGTTTCCGAGATATCGTAATAACAAAATTTCGAATGGCGGCCATTTTAAAAATGGCGGACAGAATTTTTTTTTGACCAACCATAAATGAAGATCTTAAAAAGAGGAGTAGTTTTGCTTCACAATGTTTTCATCAATTTTTTATCGTTTCCGAGATATCGCGATAATAAAATTTCGAATGGCGGCCATTTTCAAAATGGCGGACGAAATTTTTTTTTAACCAACCATAAATGAAGATCTTAAAGAGAGAAGTATTTTTGCAACACAATGTTTTCATAAATTTTTTATTGTTTGCGAGATTTTGCGATAACAAAATTTCGAATGGCGGCCATTTTGAAAATGGCGGAGGAAAAAAAAATTGACCACAGATTTGTAATCAGGACCAAAAAGGCTACCTGGAAACCAAATTTTATCAAAATCGGATAACTTTAAGAAATTTGCATATTTAGGGGTCAAAAACGAGTAACCGGGGTCGCGACCCCAAATTTTTTCTTTCGCATAACGAAATATCCTTAGGATGAATGCAACATTTTCCCCACATCAGAATTTTGATATCGGTTACGGTTTTTGAGCAAACATGATAACAAGGTTTTTGGTCTTTTGGGGAGATAACTCCGTTACTAAAAATAGATCGATTTCAAGATGTCAGTGGCTTCGACCCCTCACTAAGCCTAATAATATGACTAAGTATCGATTTGATATGTCGCGACACTTTTACTCTTTTGGCCGCGGGAAAAAAAGAATACTAATAATAATCGGAAGAAATGCAATAAGGTCTTTCACATGTGGTGAAAGACCTTAACTAAGGCGACACGATAAATATTGTTGAACCTAAGAAATGTCTTTATGAATTCCTGACAATAATGAGTGAATGATTGATTGGTTGAATATTGTTTAACGTCTACTGAGCAATAGCTATATCAAGACGAGAACAAGTTTGTTAATAAATAATCACTTTGAGGTATAAAAATGACCATGGGACGGGAAATTGTGACTGCCACTGGAAAAGTAGAGTGAAATCAAAACTGACGGAGACTTTAGCCATGTAGCCAATCACCTACGGACCACCCCAAAAAGAGCGTGCTTCAAGGGTTCTTTAACGTGCAGGAAGCGTGGCATTGCTTCCAACACGTGGTCCTGAGTTTACATCCCACCCGAAAAATGGGTTGTGTATTTATTCATTCCGAATAACCACGGAGATGCAGTTTTGGAGGGGTTGTACCCCGCAGCCTGGAATAATGGATCCTATTTCTATATCCCGGGGTTCCCTCGGGGTATAAAAATAATGAAGATGTTTCACTTATCTCAATTTTTTTACATATCACGGAGTCTGTTTCTACGTGTCTTTCGTTTCTTCAGGAAGTTTGTTTCTACTTGCCAATGGGTAATTGTTTGTTGAGCAAGTTTTCTCTTGACTAATCCTCATTCTTGATATTTGTATTGTTATTCTTTCTTACAGGAAAATGTTTATCCACTGCAGCATGTGCCATCATCGCAATAACTATATTACCTGCTTACTTTTGGTCGTTTTGGACCTATCGTCACATCAGAAGATAGAGTTTTTTTTCTACTTTTAAGATGGTACGGGGTCTACAAATTGTCAGATAGAATTTTCAGATCTTTTTATGACTTACACTTTGCTATTAGGGCAAAAAAAAATAGGAGGTCACCAGAAATAATATTATTAGCTAAAAATCTGTGATCTAAAAATCAGTTTTTTTGTTAAAATGAGAGGAAAAATTAGCGAATTTTAACAATATTTAAATTTATTTTAGTTACAATAGATAATTTTTTTTTAATTAGGTAAATAACTAGTTAATATCCTTTCCTTCGATTTGCATGAAAAAAAATGGGTTTCACCGAACTAATATTTGAATTAATGGCAAAAACGTTTTTTTTTTCCTATAAACAGAACAGGAGATTGTTGAAAAGGTTTGTTATTCTGCTTGGTTACCTATTTGATCAAATTTAATTATCATAAGACATCAAAAATCATTTCGCCAACATTCACATTTGGAATTCCATTTTTTGTCAGATGCGCATGATGCGCAGTTTTAAACCCCCGTTCTAACTTAATGATATACATTCTTAAGCTGATGTAGTGTCAAATATATTCAGAAATTTGAAAAAAAATAATGAAAATGTATCACTGTCCTAATAATATTTTCTCGTTACTGTTATGCCCTTTAGATAAGAATAGTTTTTTAGTATTTTAAACAAAAGAGAAAGGAGATACACTGTTATGTAGATTAAAAAAATACGGACATGAAACCAAAAGCAAGTTCAGGTGCATCGGAAAAATTAGCATCTCCTGTTCATTATAAGACAACCGCCATATTAATCATCCCAATACCAGTAGTTATGTCAAATCAAATAGAGTGAAAAATAAAATTAAACTGTGGACTGAGGTCGATACAGGGACCACCTTGATAGACCTTGGTTACTTACAAATAGGCTACTTAAGCAACGGTTTTTGACCCATAACTTGAATTCATCCCTACAGAAGTTTTTCCGGTCGAAATCACGATCTTGTGGACCGCTATGGGATATCTGTTTCCCAGATGACGACAAATCTTTCTCTTTCTCCCTAAAGTTTGTTTTACCTCCATCGGATTTGACTTTTAGAGTTGACATGTTTGGCACGGCGGGTGTCTTATAAGAATCAGGAGATGCTTACTCTACCGGCGCACCTGATCTCACCGATGGTTTTTCTTTGGGTTCGTGTTGATCATTTTTGTATATGTGTGTGTCTTTATTTTTCTTTTCTGTGCCGTGTTCATGTTATGACTTTGTTCCTTTGTTCCTACAGTCTGCAAATATTTACAGATTCTGTGTTTGTGTGACTTAAAATAGAAAAAAAGAGGAGAAACGGGGAATGTGTCAAAGAGACAACGACCCAAAGGAGAGTAATAACAACTCAAAGCCACTATAAGATCTTCAATGAACGGTGAGGAAACCCCACACCCAACAGCAGGTCGAAGTCGGTCCATAAATAAAGAGTAATCAAGTTCAGCGAAATTAACATCATCTTAGACTCCTATAGGCATAAGGTAAACTAACTAGAAAACAGACAAGACATACAAACGCTTAATGAATTTCCTGACTTAGGACAGGTGCAAACCTGCTACGGCGAGGTTAATCTAGTTTTATCGGGCCCAAACATTCCTCCCTAAGTTGCTAGGCATTATTCTCTCCTCCTACCCATCCTAATCCGTGATGTGAACCGATGCGTAGCAGAGGGGATGTTTTTGCGGGGTAACACTCTTCTATGTCATCCTCTCAACTATATGCTATCTATCTTATTTAACTGAATGTTTTTTAATCATTGGACCATGAACAGAGGGTAAAAAAGCAAAATTTTTCACCCGCATACCCATATGACAATTTTTTCTGATTCTCACCTTGGCAGCTTTTATAAAAAGCATATGATAGATTGAATTATCTAAGGGACCGACCATTTAACTTGAAGGGGGGGGGGGCTATGGTTTTTTTTCTAAAAAAATATTTTGGATCTGATTTTATGTGAAAAAAATATTTTGGCTGCCAAAATGATGAAAAAAAATTTTCTGACTGAGGGCTTCTGCCCAAAAAAATAATGTTAATTTTGAAAAAAAATATTTTGTTGATACGCGTGCAAAAAATAAATAATTTGTTTCGAAGCGCGAAAAAAATTTTCTGTCCAGAAAAAAAAACCATAACCCCCCCTTCAGGTTAAATGGTCGGTCCCTAATAATTTTTATTAATGAAATTTTTTCTTTAATGAATGTGATAATTAAGGGCTTTCACTTTGAAACAGTGTCTAGTATGTAATCACCAACGGAAGAGCTGTTGTAATTTGGTTTAAGAAATGCAACGGATTTTAAAGATCGGTTTGTACCTACCTGTCTTGTACTTAGCTTATATCTTCAATGCCTCAACTTGCATACAACAGACGTATTACGATGGGTAAAGTCTTTTTCATATCACGACCCTACGGTCCATGTAGAATTGTAAATTTTAATAATTGATCACGAGAGGGAGTCTTGCAGCAATTCGATCCACATAAAAGAAAGGCAGAATAAACGAACGGTATCTCATTCCATTTGATGTCATCGAGATATAATTCTAATAAAAGCATATGGATTTTATATTTCAAAAGAAAGAGAAGTCTGATAATAGTTTGTTCAGATCGTTTATCAATTATTTTTGCATGACCAGATAATGTTACTGGGAACCTTAGCAGTGTTTTAAAGCTGTGATATAAATTCGATTCAACATCTTGAATGACACCATATCTAGATTTTGTTACACAATACTGCAAAACAATACTATTTTCTTTATGCTGCTTTAAAAATCAATAAACTTGGCTTTTGGTGAAAATTTCTATGCAGAGATTAAAATAAAAAGGAGAAAAGGAGAAAAAAAAGAACGTGAAAATATAAAGACATAAAAAATAAGAAAAAAGAATTAAAGTTATTTATACGGTGGTATATTCAAGACACTCAAAACATTTTTTGACTTACTATGTCGAGATCACGACTTAGTATGTCTAAACTATAATTGAGTAAATCGATATCTCGACTAAATATGTCGAGATAATGACTTAGTATGTCAGGATCACGAATTCAGGAGTCGAGATTACTACTTAGTTTGTCAAGATCACGACTAAGTATGTCGACGTCACGACTAAATATGTCGAGAATTTGACTTACTATGTCGTGATCATGACCCACTAAGCTCGCATGATCTCGACATAGTAAGTACCACCATATATTACGACAGGGGCCAACTTCACTTCCTGATGACGCAAAGTTGTACACATGAGAGATGCAGTTACGCTTTCGGGTTATTTTGTATGGGCAAAAAGAAAATCCTAGGTTTAAGAATACAACATGGTTTACTCCGGCTCAAGTAGCTCATATCACCTAAAATGCTATTGTGCGGTTATGCGGATGTAAACTTGGATTCTATTGGCTGATTAACCACCTGCTAAATAACCATGTCCGCCCTACCCAAGACGACCAATAATCATGATAATGTAGTGTTTCACCTAGACCAAAGTCATTCAAAAGCGTACATATAAGAATTGTACATAAGGACAAAATTCAAAAACATGCAGTAAGCATGGATAAATAAACATATCGAAATTAAAGTTTAACATAGTTTACTTCCACGTAATGTAAAACTAATTTCAGCCTGATATTTACATTAAAAAATTAAAATGTGAAATACATCTTTACTTGGAATAACATATAAATTATATGAAGTATTTTATTTGCATTCATTTTCAAAGATTTTCGCTCCATTTATTACGAAAACGCCATTTTAACTTTATACAACATGAAAAATCAATATATCATTCGGCTGTGTATTGTCCAGAGTACGCGGTCAGTCGACATAGCATTTATGTGTATAATCGTGTAGTTAAATATAGGTCATTTTGCAATTATCGTTTTCTAAGTTAAGCACAAACAGGTTTGCATAACTGCACAAAAAAGTTATCATGCATTGAACCAACTAATATGATTATTTAGATAGTGTCGAAAATGGTTGAACGGCGCAGCCTGAAGGCCGCTTGCCGTTCAACGATTTTCGGCACTAACTAAATACCATCTACACATCTGGGACAAAGTAGGTTCCCTGCTTAGTCTGGTTCCGAATATTGATACAAATTCACAAGTTAAAAATAGAACATAAAATTGATCTGTTGCATTAGAACTGGAATAACAGTACATTATTTGAATTCCCGAGGGCGTCAATCTTGATTTGACAGTCAAAATTTCGTTTATAGGCTCCTCTACGCGTCGCCTTTAAACGGATATTTTGACCGACAAATCTACGATTGACGCCCTCGGGTATTCAAATTATATACTGATATTGCTTAAATAATTACCACAAATCAATGACGTAAGAAAACAGCATCAGTATTTTGACCTGTGAATCATCTCTTTTAAGACATGATCACATTACCACTTCACACAATTAATAACCAACACGACTTAGACAATAGAAAAAAGAAGGGAAACGGGGAGTGTGTCAAAGAGATAACGACCCAAAGGGGAGTAATAACAACTCAAAGCCACCATGAGATCTTCAATGAACGTTGAGAAAACCCCACACCCAACGGCAGGTCGAAGTCGGTCCATGAATGAAGAGTAATCAAGTTCAGCGAAATAAACATCATCCTAGACTATTTTGATATACAGCAATGTATATGTAAACTTAGAGATTTCATATATATCTTATAAAACTCCACGGGTGTTAAACCCCTTTCTTTCATGATAGTTTAGGAACGTAAATCCTCAGATACTTATATAATTCTTATTAATCTCAACAGATATTAAATCCATTTCCTTCATGATAATTCAATTACCGTATATTTTTTAAGATAAAATACGTTTGATCTTGTCCAAAATTACAATGAATATTAAATTCTGTATAGTATCAAATGAAAATATACCACAGAACTATGCTCTAATGCATTCAGACAAATTCTGTGACACTGTGTTTAAATGTCTTTTCAAATATTGGAATTTAAATTGTCTTTTCTTTGCTTTGAAAAAATTATAAGTCATATGAAAGCAAAATCAAAACCCGATTTTTTTACATATACAAAACGATACTCGAGTTATAGTTTTTCGATCTGAAGCCCTACAAAGATGCTTAAAACAAAGCTTAGTTTATTATTTTCTGGCGTTTAGGCATGACCATACTCTTATTTTGGCATGTCTCATATCCTAAACCAAAACCGCCAGGGAAAAATAAATAAATGGTATAAAGCAGTCCAGTAGTCAGCTGAACTTCCGAGTTGACCTGAAAGCCGATTTTATGTTGAAATATTAAAAATCTAAATTTTTGTATATTTTATTAAAATTAAGGAATATCTCCCTAATGCAAAGCTCTGTCATAAGCTAATTTCGGCTTTCTATTTAGATCATATTGATTATTTGTTGCCGATATGTTGTTAAATTATATTGCTATTTGAGTTTATTTGAGTTTATGGTCTTCCAAAATTTTTGGATTTTATCTGCACTGAAAAGAAAAGTTGTCGAATTTGCCATATGCAGATACAAAATTTACAATAATTTCGGTGTTTAGTTATTAATCTTTCAATGGCAGAAAATAGGCC
>MJUU01071018.1:1940-20363 GCA_002080025.1 Modiolus philippinarum
CCCCCCCCCCCCCACAAACTTTTTTGCGGGGTTATAAAAAAATCAAATCAAATTTCTTAAAGAATTCAGGCAAAACTTGAAAAATGCAAACAATTGACTGGAACCCCCTTTTCAAAGTATGGAACCACCAATGCTTTGACGCATGATTAGATGGAAGGTTAAATTCATATTATCTCCCCTTCATGGTGTGGGAAAGCAATTATATTTTTTCATTCAAATCTCTGTATAGCGTCCTTTCTTTGTGTAAAGTTTCCTCAAATTATTTGAAGTGGTTTAAGACTAGTTGTGCTTACATGATAATCTTTTCTGAAGGAATCAAGAAAATCAAGGTAAAATTATCTCCCTTTTGTAGTTGTTTGACTATAATCATATTAATTCATTCATATCTGCATATTTTTCGCCATTGTAGGTGTTTCCTGTTATCTTTTTTATTCCATATAGTGTAAATTATCAGCAAAATCCTTGAAGCGATTTTAATGAAGTTATGCTTATAAAATAATGTGAGGACAGATGGACAGACAGACAGGATGATTCCTATACACCCCCTAAATTTTGTTTATGGGGATATAATGAGGTTTAAGTGTCATTTTAGGATAAAACATTAAAAGTTGCTACTTTATCACGCTTTTACTAAGTTAAGATAAAATGATGCATAGAACAATACAAACACGGAGGAAATAAGGTCCCCAAATTTGAACAGCAAGATTATACATTGTATTCTTATATCCAATTATCTTCCTATAAATCACAATGCCTTTGATTACCATAGATGATAAATATTTTCATCATGTTCATGTTTGAAAATCTCCAAATGCTGTGATAATTTTCATCAAGGTTTCATTAATTCCAAAATAGGAGATCAATTTGATTGAAATAAGATCTCACATTTGGTATTCCTTTTCTATCAGATGTTTCATATTATGACTGTTCCATTAAAAAATATGTGTTACCCAGGAAAATGCGACAGGGAACAATACTTTGGAATCACCTCTATGAATGGTCAGCAAAAGGTCCCTTTCTTAATTAAATATGACTAAAGAATCTATGGGTTTCTATACCATTTTCTGAGCTGCTTCCCTGGGTGCAATATATGTTTAATGGAGCAGCTCTAGGGCCTCACTGAGACTGGGTCTGCAATCTGTTGGACCATTAGTCCTCTAGGTTATTAAGCTGCCCAGTAGCTATTTACAGCATGTTTGACAAAACTACCAGTACTATTTTTTATGTGCATCATCTCTGCTTAAGGTCAAAAATAAAAAAAAAATGATGGGTGTTCCATGGAACACTTGTGTCGCCTGCACTACATAAGAGCCATTTTTGGCCAAGTGAACCTCTAAAATCTGTACAATCAAAATTTTAAGTATCAAGTGCACATTATTAAACCAAGTGATCGACAAATTCTGAAAGGTTAATTGGAATTTGACTTCTAGTTTTGAACAAGACCAACAAGAGCTGTCGCCGAATGGCAGCCAAAGATACCCCCCGCTTATTGAACCCTGAATCGATATGGTAAGTGCAAAATTAAGTTGGTGTGGACACAATACAGGTGCAGACACAGTACAAGTGTGGACACAATACAAGTATGGACACAATGATATAATCTTCAAGAAAAAACTTTTCCCAAGGGTTCCAATGAAAACACTCTGTCTAAATCAGACAAATATAAAATTCACCTTTTTCAGCCTATTTGACATTTTACACATCTACATATAGTGTTCTTCCTTTGTCTAAAGTTTCATCAAAATCCTTCAAGTGGATTAAGAGGAGTTGTGCGTAAGAGGTAACCCATACATGGGGAATCAATGAAAACTCAAAGTTGAATTATCTCCCCTTCCTGGTTTCTGACAATAATTATATTCCTTCATGCACATCTACATATAGTGTTCTTACTTTGTGTAAAGTTTCATTAAATTCCTTCAAGTGGTTTAAGAGGAAGTGCGCTTATGAGGTAACCCATACATGGGGAATCAACGAAAAGTCAAAGTCGGATTATCTCCCCTTCCTGGTTTTGGACAATAATTATATTCCTTCATGCACTTTTCCATATAGTGTCCTTCCTTTGTGTAAGGGACCGACCATTTAACCTGAAGGGGGGGGTTATGGTTTTTTTTTCTGGACAGAAAATTTTTTTCGCGCTTCGCACGGAAATAGACAGACGGACAGACGGACAGACAAGGTGATTCCTATATACCCCCCAAACTTTGTTTGTGGGGGGTATAATTACATGTCTGGACCTGCGTCACCATTAGTCATGTTCAACTTAGAAAGTGTTTTTTTTTCAATCTAACAGAATATCATGTATAGGTTTACCAATTCGAACAAGTATTCATTTACCTTATTACCAAAAATTCTTCAAATGCAAGTTATAATTGAGATTATATTAAGTTCAACCCTATTACCATCTTCACTAGCCAAGGGTTACAATACGCTCCTCTCATCTTCACCCTTGGCAGATCAAGCTGGATTTCTGTAGTCTCAAATCCACGTCTTTGACTGGTTGCAGTTAACCTTCACTGCAACCAATTAATTAACTTGCATTCAGATTTTGAATATATATCAAAACAATAAAACTTAAAATATGGCGTTTAGTGATTTTTCTATTTTGCAAAATTTCCATGATTTAATTACCTTTCTTTGCTTTTGAAGGGTTATTTCCTTGAAGTCAAATATATTGTGAATTGTTGTATTATTAGATGCAATAAATAATCACTTATTATTACAATAAATCATACTGAAACTCTTACTTCAAAGGGAGATAATTTGAAACTGATCTTTCACAAATTGTGGCTCAATCTGCAAAGGAGCTGATCGCAACCCTTGGCTAGCGAAGATGCCCTATTACTGTAATAGACAAAAAAAAGAAGAAAAAAAACAAAACTAAATGTACAAAGTTGAACAAAGTATAAAATGAAAATAGTCTATATCACTTCAGCAAATGTGAAAACCATATCTGAGTTTCAAATAAACACATACTTTGAATCTTTATCAGAAAACATAAGAAAGCAATGCAAAAATTCAAGAATAGCTGCCCATGGTCAATGCGATCAAAACTCTGCAACGTCTCTGGACAAAAATTGAGTACCATGATGATATAATATGATAGAATAAAGTACAAGTTCAGTAATAGATAAATTTGACATTTTTTTTAAATCAAAACTGGCCTAAAGGGGAGGTTCACATCACCAGTGTGTTCAAACAACAGTAAAAACTTCCAAAGGTATTTAGTCAGAAATGTTAATCTTTCAGATTACACAAACCAGGCACTGTAATGTTAAAATATGCTGAAAATGACTAAGTTCAACAATGCATAAATTCGACATTTTTTTTTCAAATCTGCCAAAAAGGATGGTGCATGTCTTCAATGTGTCAAGAACAAGTTTCAAAAGCACCAGATATAAGGAGTCAGAGTTTCAGATTACACAAACTCAGTACTATAATGTTAAAATTTAATGAATTTAATGAAAAAATTACTAAGTTCAAATATGGATAAATTCCACAATTTTTATCCAAATCTCACCAAAAGGGGAGGTGCACCTCTTCAATGTGTTCAGAGCAACTGTGCAAAGTTTCAAAAGCATTAGGCATAAGGTGTCAGAGTTTCAGATTACACAAACTTAGTACCGTAATGTAAAAATTTGATGAAAAAAGTTCAACAATGGATAAATTCCACAATTTTTTTCCAAATCTCACCAAAAGGGGAGGTGCACATCTTTAATGTGTCAAGAACAACCGTCTTAAGTTTCAAAAGCACCAGATATAAGGAGTCAGAGTTTCAGATTACACAAACTCAGTACTATAATGTTAAAATTTAATGAATTTAATGAAAAAATGACTAAGTTCAACAATGGATAAATTCCACAATTTTTATCCAAATCTCACCAAAAGGTAAAGTGCACATCTTCAAAGTGTTCAGAACAACTGTTCAAAGTTATAAAAGCATTAGGCATAAGGTGTCAGAGTTTCAGATTACACAAACTTAGTACCGTAATGTAAAAATTTGATGAAAAAAGTTCAACAATGGATAAATTCCACATTTTTTTTCCAAATCTCACCAAAAGGGGAGGTGCACATCTTCAATGTGTTCAGAGCAACTGTGCAAAGTTTCAAAAGCATTGGGTATAAGGTGTCAGAGTTTCAGATTACACAAACACAGTACCATAATGTTGAAATTTGATGAAAAAATGACTAAGTTCATCAATGGATAATTCCACATTTTTTTTCCAAATCTCACCAAACGGGGAGGTGCACATCTTCTATATGTCCAGAACATTTGTGCAAAGTTTCAAAAGTATCGGGTTAAAGGTGTCGGAGTTTCAGATTACACAAACTTGGTACCCCCAAAGCATGACGGACGGACGGAGTCGAGCTGCTCCTAGACCTGCAGTCACCATTGGTGATGCAGGTAAAAAGTACCACATTAACAAACTAAATTAACAAATGAGCTATTTTGGCTCAGTGAACCTCTAAAATCTGTAAAATCAAAATATTGCATGTCAAATGCACAACAAGATCAGGTGAACAACATATCCTGCAAGTTTGGTTGGAATCTAACTTATAGCTATGATGGAGTTGAGGATTAACTAACCAGAATAACAAATGAGCAACTTTGGCTCTGTGAACCTCTAAAATATGTACAATCAAAATTCTAAGTATCAGGTGTGCATCTACACCAGGTTAACAACATATCCTGAAAGTTCGGTTGGAATTGGACAAGCAGTTTTGAAGGGGTTGCGGATTCAAAAACCAACTGACCCACAAATGAGCAATTTTGGCTCCGTGAAACTCTAAAATCTGTAAAATCAAAATTCTAAGTATCAGGTTGGCAACTACATCAGGTGAACAAGATATCCTGAAAGTTTGGTTGGAATTGAACTAGCAGTTTTGAAGGAGTTGCAGATTCAAAAACTGACAGACCCACAAATGAGCAATTTTGGTTCAGTGAACCTCTTACATCTATAAAATCAAAATTGGTGACGCAGGTAAAAAGTACCACATTAACAAACTAAATTAACAAATGAGCTATTTTGGCTCAGTGAACCTCTAAAATCTGTAAAATCAAAATATTGCATGTCAAATGCACAACAAGATCAGGTGAACAACATATCCTGCAAGTTTGGTTGGAATCTGACTTATAGCTATGATGGAGTTGAGGATTAACTAACCAGAATAACAAATGAGCAACTTTGGCTCTATGAACTTCTAAAATATGTACAATCAAAATTCCAAGTATCAGGTGCACAACTACACCAAGTGAACAAGATATCCTGAAAGTTTGGTTGGAATCGGACTAGTAGTTTTGAAGGAGTTGCGGATTCAAAAACCGACAGAAGACGAAGGACGACGATGACGATGTAAGACGATGGATAGTAATACCTATGTGTCGACTCTGCTTAAAGCAGGTGACACAATAAAAGCTGTATCTTCCTTGTACAAAGCTTTGTTCTGAGTGAGTTTTTAGCAATTTCAGACAAATATTCATGCCTGAATAAAAAGAAAAAGGTGTTTCATCCTTCTTTATTTTTGTACCTCCTGGCCTTTTAATGTACCCTTTGCATTCTACCCTCTGCTTTTTTAGTGTACCCTTCTTCACTCTGTTCTTTTGGAGCTAATTTCTGCCCTTTAAGTGAACACTTCTACTTTCTGTCATTCAGTGTGCCCTTCTACTCTCCTATTCTTTTAGTGTTCTTTTTCCTACTGTACTCTCTGTGTTCTGCCCTTATGGTGTGCCTTTTGTCTTACACCCTTTTAGTAAACATTACTGCCTTCTGCCCTTTTAGTTTTCCTTCTACCTTCTGTCCTTTAAGTATACCCTATACCACCTTCTGCCCTTTTAGTGTACCCTTCTACCTTCTGCCTGAATCTTTCTGCTCTCTGCCCTTTCAGTGTACCTCTCTGATTCTTCATGTCCCTTTTGTCCTTTCCCTTCTTACAAAATTAACTCTAATAGTATACAACCCTAGCTGTGCAGGTCGATAAGTGATTAGTTTTAAACAAAAGAAATGGAACTCTTCATTAAACGAACCAAAAAAGGTCTACTTAGATTGTTTTCCGTAGTTACAAATTCCAAAAAAATGTTTCTAACTAGAACATGCTAGAAAATAAAAATTTTTTTTTTTAATCGTGTATTTCATTAAGGTATAGAAATCATGTAAATGTTCGCCGTTTGATTGTTAAGTTTGTAATTAGTGCCTAAATTGCGGTTTAAGTGGACTGAAGTGGGTGTCATCATTTTGGATGAATCAAATATACATCTCCGGATTTTCTCCAAAATTGGCATACTGATTCATAAAGAATTGATCAATATGTGTGCAAAATTTCATTTCCGCCTTTCCACGCAATTTTCCAGAATAAAACCCCAAAGTTAGTGGATTCTGCTACAATACTGGCTCTTTTTAGAAATGAAATTGAATTTACCTTTATACATCATGATTACAACTTAGAGTCAGAGGCCCATTCAGGTAATCCTAATTTAATTTTTTGTCTATAGTTTGTTTTAATGTATTAAATGGAACAGTAAACATTCGACTACTGTTCCAAATAAATATTTAGATAAAGAAATTTCGAAACATTCCCCTTAATTTCGTATAATTTTACCATAATGGGGTACACTGATCCCTGTGAGTGCCTCGGCAGTGCTTATTTACCGCCAAATAATGAACACAATGGAAAATACCACCCTCTCTTTTACCTTGGTAACAGGATATTATTTTGGATCTTGGAGATATACATCTTTGAAATCAATTATTTCATATTTCCCCTTCAAGATTAATCCATTTGCTATCTTTTATTACAGAAATTGTGTCCGCCCCAGTTATTTTTTGCCTTTTAATAATATTTTATTGTCTCGGCCCACGGACAAGTCGGACCAGGACCACTAGGACCGTCGAAGAGACAACTCAGACCGTCATTGAGACAACTCGGACCATGAAAATTTCAAAGTTAGTTTGTCTAAAAGGACAACTCTGACCGCCGAAAATATAAAGGTGGCTTGTCTAAAAGGACAAATCGGACAGCCATAATCCATAAACACGGCTCTATAAAGACTAATAATTTGATTGTTAACATTAAATGGAACTGATATGTATTTTTAGTGAAAATTCAATTATCTAATTAAATAATTAAGGAAAATTAAATGGAAAATAAACAAGATCATAATCGGAAATGTATGAATCAAAGAAAAAAATAAGTCAATCACTGAAAATTCAAGGACTGGCGGGGTTGGCCGGGAAATACCAGTGGCTGTAATTCCCACTGGTAATTACCGGTAATTCCCGTCCTGGGAAATACTGCTAATTTTCAAAGAGTGGGAAATACTGGGAAATGTGAAAAAAAATGACTCCAATAAAACCCTCCTGGCATAAAAATACTCCTAACTATTTGTTTAAATTTACTTTCAAATTTACATTTCCCTCTAAAATTGTATTTGAAATACTTTTGATTCATTTTTAATTAAAAAAAACAAACAAATGTGTGTTTTTTTCATATTATTTTACTATTATAAAATTTAGTTAGTTATGAAAAACATGCCTTTTCAAATCAATATTTTTTGAAAAAATAAGCATATCCAAGCCCATCATTGACATTTATGTTGATTTAGTAATTAACACTCTAACATTTGACACAATTTTAGTTGTTATTATTATATAACAGTGATAATTACTAGTGCCTTAATGAATTTGATTTTTGTTTACACAAACACTTAGACAAATCAATTGCATTAAAGGAATTACATTGTAGAATAATTACCATTGAATTCGACGGCAGGTGATGTTTAATAGTGAAAGTGGAAAGGCATTAATTGTTTTACCTGTTTGGAATAGTCATATGGTAGTGGAAGAAAATGAAATTGCCTTTGCATAATCCCATTTAGATATGTCTGATCCTTTTGCAGCACTTTTCACTACAAAGTTATAGAGTCATATTATTTGACAGTATATTTCACAGTATTGTACGGGAAATCCCACTATTTCCCGGGAATTACCAGAATTTCCCACCGTCCTGGGAAATATGAGTATTTCCCACTTTTTTGCCAACCCTGAGGACTGGTAATAAAAATAACATTAGATCGTTACTCGAAATTCATCATCAAAATAATTAATTAATCAAAATTATAATAGTACTTGTTAATAAGTAAACCACAATTGCAAGCTCGTTATTAATAAAGGCAAACTTCGCCGTTCCCAGCACAAGAAAACTAGAGAAACCCAAGGAAAGCTGTTCACACTATGGAAGCAGCATGCCAACAATCCACTCAGTGTCAGCCATCTACTGAGAAGTGTGTTTCAATTTATGGTCCAACAGTAGAGTGGCTTTACTGCTATAATTTTTAGGACAATTACATTTTAATAAAGTGTTGTGAATATAATGATATTATACCACTTATAACTTGTGCTTACGCTATTTAGTGCTTTTCTTGTGCTTTGAATGATGTTTTTGTTTTCATGACTTAATTAAGCAATGAAAAATATAACAAGCTTGTTTTTTCCCTATCGATGTATAAAGTGAACTCAGAATATCAACAAGTACAACTGACTTATTGATAGTAACCACTTGTCACAAGAGTAGTCAGTTTATTGTCGGGCCGAGATATCTCATTTAAAACAACATGTTTTCACCATTCTATGCTTCTTCCGATGGTCTGAGGGTATGAATAGTCTTTTTCTATTTATTGACGGCACGACATGTCTTTTTTTACACTGTAAAGAAATCAGCAGAACATATCTACAGTTCTTTTTCTCTACACTGTCTAAATCCTAAAGTCTTTACTGACGGTCCGACTTGTCTTACAATAATGAAAAACCAAAAAAAAAATCACACTTCCAGATGTCTTCTTCGATGGTTCGAGTAGTGTCTCTCTTCACAGGCCGACTTGTCCTTTTTGTCAAAATTTACGGTCCGAGTTGTCCTTGTCTGCGTTGTCCTGCACCCTTTGACATCAGCTATAAACAATATAACGTGCAACAGCAGACCAATTATTAAATTCTATTTTGTAAATGTTTTTGTTTTACTGAATGCATTGTTCCTTTATGATTTATTTACCAGAACAAGCTTAATATCCAGACGTTACTATGCAACATCAACAGACGACATGTTTCTAAAATATGGCTGATGAAGTAGACGCCCACCTCATTAGCATTTCACACAATGATTTTTCAGACTGTGTGGTAACCAATACAGTTCAAAGCCTACTCTGCCCAGTCATATAAAACTTTCATTACACTAAAAAAATCTATATCTAGTTTTCTCACTAACAAAATTCATGGTATTTAGAATCTTACGGATAAACCTCATCCTTTATTTTCACATTTAAAATAGCTGTTGTTATCATAATTAAAACTGGTTGTTACTTGGGTAATATTGTCATACCTATTTTCTATTATTGACTCCATATCAGTAACCTGGGTAATATTGTCAGTTTGATTTTCTATTACCGACTCAAAATTATCAGTAGTTACTTGGGTATTATCATATTTATTTTCCATTTCTGACTCAATAATATCAGTATCTGCCATACTATCACATGTATCAGTAGTTCTATGTCCTTTCCTACTTTGTTCATAAAATCTTTCTCTGCTTCGTTCTCTTCTTCCTTCCTTTTCTCTGCTTCGTCCCCTTCTTCCTTCCCTGTCTCTATCTCTATCACGATTCCTGTCCCTTCTGTCTCGACTCCTTTCTCGTTCTCGATCATCTCTACTTCTGTACTCTCTTCTACTCCCTCTGCTTGAATTGTCTCTATGTCTGTCTCTTGATCTATCCCGGGATCTATATCTATCCCGAGATCTATTTTCTGCAGATCTTTCTCGGTCATATTTCTTTTGTTCTTGGTAATTATCATGATGGTAGTCAGATGTTTTCCTGTCTCTATCTCTATGGTAATGCCTATATTCGGTGTTTTTATCATATTCCATGTCTTTTTCCTCAGTCTGGTCAAATCTTTGTTTAAAATTTCTTGAAAAATTCAATTCTGATATTGGTTTTCTAAATGGACGATCTCTCCCACCAAATCTCAATTGTCCCGATTCCTTTTTGCCTCCTAATCCACCTCCCAGTCTCCTAGGAATCCATCCTTTTAGAACACGTTCACATTCATAGTCAACAAATACTTCACATCCATCAATTTCATGTTTAAATGCTTTTCTACAAGCAGAATCAGCTGCTTTATGTTCTTCATACTCAACAAATGCATAACATCGCGAAAAACCTGTCACAATATCTCGCACTAATCGAAATCTTTTGATGACTCCATATTTTGAAAATACTCTTTCTATTGTTTCCTCATCTGTTTTAGGATTTAATCGAGAAATAAATACAGTTCTCTTTGGGTCGCCCAAGACATTTTTATTCGGTTTATATTTGGCATCCATAGCTCTAACGATTCCATGATCATGTGGTTCAGTGTCAGTGGCATCTATACTTCCAGCCTTCAGAGGGTCATAGGACCCTCTAAATATTGGGGACCAGTCGTCTACATCCATTTGATTAACCTAAAAACAAAGAGAGTAAAAAGTAAGTTGTGAAATTTTTTACTAGTGTAACAAAAACATTCCCTGTAGCACAGTGTTATAACTGTATCCATGACGAGGATGCATGGTTGCTGAACTTAACACTTTGAAGAAATACATGTACAAATTTCTGTGAACATGTGTACATTAACTCTTAATAAAGGATGACAAAAAAAAATCCTGTCCTAATTATTGAATGCAACTTATATATCAGTACACATTTACACCATATCTTTTCAAATTTTGCTTTTTAACATACAAGTATGATAAATATGTTCATTTGCTAGCTCTTGATGCAATACTTCAGCTTTATGAACTCTTTAAAACAAGAAACAATAGTCATTAATTTCAAAGTTGTTCTAAGATGCACCTAGCTAATGAAAGTGCCTCGCAGTAACTGAGATTTAACTTGTAAGAGCACAGATTATTCCATGAGCTATAAATCTTTAAGATTTGCAACATTATTTCCGTCTATAAATGCAAACATTATGTGTCTTTAGGTTGACTTAAAGACTCATGTTCTTGTCTCTCAGAAAGATTTGCTTTGGTTTGTCCAGTTATGTACTTAAGCCCTGCTAAAAAGACATTTAGCATAATTTTACAAGAAACACCTGTCTCTGAGCTTATTATTATAGATTTTCAATGGTGGAAAGCAAATATATTTACTTTCAATTACATGCCTTAAATAATAAAACAGTAATTTAGATTTGATATTCTATATTATTTTTTTCTCTGTGGACATAATAATGATAAACTATACAAAACTGAGAGTAGAAATTGGGATGTTTATAGGAACCTTCTGTTTATTTACATGTGGGGATATTTGGAATTCAGCTCCCATGTTCACCCATGTTCCAGTTTGGGTTTGTTGTTTTAATAGATTTTTTACTTTACCATTCATGCTGCTGGATAGAGATTTTCTTTTCAACTCTTGTGGAAAAAATCTTCCTTTTTCTTATATAAATTTCAAAATGCATTATCAGCAATGTAAATTTATAATTAGCACAGAAAAATTACATTTTGACATGAGTGTAAAGTTTTAGTTTTGTCTTCGTAAGTGAATTTTATGCTACTGATTTGTCCTTGTTAATGTTTGAATATTATTTTTACCTTGGTACTGTTTGATGGTTAGAGAAGTAACATGTACCATGAATTTTAATTGATTATGTCTTAGGGTTAGAAAATGCCATTACCTACCAGGTACCAAACAGATCTTTAAAAACAATATATATCTCACTGATCGTGTGACAGGTGTCACTACCCTTCAGAAGCACCTGATGTCACTCCCAGTTTTTAATGGAGTTCACCTATAAGTGCCTTAGTTCTGAATATTGTGTTTTTATTTCCTCGCTTTGTAGCTGTCTTGCTTGTTTGTTTTTTCTTGCAGTGCTGAACTATGTACTTGTCATTGCTATTCATTGTTGTGTACATGTGTTTATAATGCCACTTGATCCAACTTCTGCAACACTCATTGTTGTTTATAGCTTTTGCTTTATATACAGTAAACTTTACATTCATTATAAGGTTAAGTTTTAAGAACATACTCAATATATCATGTACTCTAAACACAACTAACTAAATTCTCCAAACTTAACATAATTGGGAGAATACAGCAGAAAAGTTTACAAGTGCAATTTATCATAAGAAAAATAGGTTTCGCAACTTGTGGGACTTGTATATCGCTTGTTATCAACTCTTGACCATTATTAAAAATAGCAAAATTTAACATTTGCCTTCTTCATTCTAGGATAGGAGAAATGACAAAATGCCATTTCATGCAGATTAATTCAATGAAATGCCGGAAATTTGAAATTTTAGATACAATGCAGTTGAAGCATTTACGCCATTGCCTCTGGATTTCGTAGTATTCACTATGACATCATAAGAAAGAAAGTCAACAAAATTGATGCAACATACATGTAACTCGACGTTCAGTGTTCAGTCTTAATCGAATAGTTGATAAAAATTTTGATTCATAAAGATTTAATGTGTTACTTTGAGCCTTTTTCAAACAATGGACAACTACGTCACAGTCTATTGAATTGTATACCAAAGTCATACCTGTTAACCTTCTGAAATCCAATTGCAGGAGATGTCCTGTAATGCAATTCAAAATTGCGGGAGATTTTGTGTAATGCTATTTTCGACCTTCGACTCATTTACATTTTCACTCCAACCTAATTTCACATGTTTTTTCATTTAAATATAATGTGCGTATTCAGGTATTTATTTGTTCATCTCTAGACAAAGGGAAGAGCATAAATCAGGGATGGGGTAATTGTAATGTGTAATTGTAATTAATTGTAATTAATTACAAATTTTGATGTAATTGGAAGTGATGTGTAATTGACAAAAATTTGAATTACATGTAATTGTAATTTAATTAATTACTTACCAAAAAAGGGTTGTAATTTCAATTACTTTTCCAATTACATTCAATTACATATACATGCTAAAAGAGAGTGAATCAAACATGGCTACCTCCATTCTTCTTATGAGTATTCAAGAAAGTTTAGATTATTTCTTTACACAAAATATTATTATGACTTGGTATTTTTAATATCCAAGAATAGGCACTTTTTTCTCTCTTGTTTTCAAATATGTGGATATTGTGCAAATTGCTGTTTCCTCTGATGCATTTTTTTTCGTTTTTGATATGCTTTAATACAGCAACTCTTGATATTAAATTAATGTTTGAAATATAAAATAAATTTAAAATTATTGTTGTATAAACAGTTAAAAATATGTTTATTGAATTTTATTATAAATGCCTACAGCAATATGGCTTCTAATCAGTTGTTTGTCATATTTACTTTTGTGTCATTGGTTTACAAGACTTGATTAGTGTCTAATTGACATGATTATTGCCTTTAGGCATTATAATCAACCTTTAATATACATGTACATGTACAAAGTCTAAAATTTTAATGATTTTTAACACTATTTTATATAAACTATTTATCGTCTATTATCAGTGTACCCATGAAACAGTATTATTTTGTTAAAATGTTATTATACTCAAAATAAAAAAAAATCTTTGACATGAAAATTATTTTAAATTTCAATTAATTTTATTCTTGTTAACATGTCATTTTGATTTGATTAAATTTCAAAAACTCAAACAGCAAATATACAATAAATTTACAGGTAAAATGCATGTAAATATTAAATACAAGTTAGAAACAAACTATTATTGTTAAAACAACACAGTCCACTATGTTTATCTTTGCCTATAATTAAAAGTGGGCAAACCAGAATGACACCTTTCTAATTAAATGAATGTTCTGTTGATGTGTTTAAACTGTCTGCTGAGCTTTAATAAATATTTTACTCGCACATTAAAGTAATAGTTATACATGAACTCTTGCTGAAAGTTAGATACATGCCAGCTGCCTGCAAATTGAGGGAATTCAAAATAACTCCAAATATTACTGAATTAACTTGCCAGTCAGTTAATAACCACCCCATAGTAGAGAGAATCAATAAACTTTTGAATCTGATATGTTTAGGCTAGAGGACAATACATTTGAACATTTGATGTAGATAAAGTTTATCAGTAATCATATTGGTGAACTTTTTTGGTAGTTTATTAATTTTGCAATAATAGGTATGAAATGCTTTCCTTCATGGTTCTTAGAGTACTTTTCATTTGATAGCATGATAAATAACTTTTGAAAATAAATAATAAAAACAAAATGTTGGCTTCAAATGTTATTTGTAATTTAATTAATTACATTTGCAAAGTAATTGTAATTTAATTAATTACATTCCAAAATCCTTGTAATTGTAATTTAATTGAGCATTTGGGGAAAGTAATTGTAATTTAATTAATTACTTTTCAATGTAATTGACCCCATCCCTGGCATAAATCGCAAAAGACTGAGTTTCATTTCATAACTTGCAAGGAGAAAGTACACATTGTATCAGTCTGGAATTCATACATATCTCTACACCTTGAAACTTAAATATATGGTATGTAAAAACTTAATATTTTATTAAACAGCTATTATCATTTGTTTTTAACTTCCAACAAAACTAAAATTACTGTAAAAGTATATACTACTATCCAAAGATAAATGTACTGTTTAGACAATAACTAGCAAATTTTTTAAAATATACTGGTATAATTTGGGGTATTTTTTAAGTGTTAACATAAAAACCTCTCGGTCATTATTTTGAAAGTGGAAAATTATTCAAGGGAGGTAATTAGTGACATTTATAAACATTTCTGTGTGTTGATCCTTGTAATAATTATCAATGCTTACTAATTGTTATATAAACAACACCTATCCTAATGGCTGCCCTAATCAACACTAAATACACAGTCTAATTAACTGTTTTACCTGTCACAGTGCTACTTCCGTTGATTGACAGAAAATCAATAATCGGACATACTAGTATATGATAATTTCACTTGGATAATTTTCAGCTGTTTGATGATTGCAGTAGTTTGCAGGAGAGTTTCCTCCCATTTTTTGTGTCTCCCGGCTGGGAGACCATGTTATTGCAGGAGAAAGTTCTGTTTTGTGCCAAATTGTGATAATCTACCGCAAAAATCAGGAGGGTTACCACCTGTGCCAAAGTCTTTTAAGTATTTCTCCTTCTATTAGATATATTTTAGTATTTTTTCTGTAACCCTCCCGTTATATTCTATGTTAAAATTACCCTCAATAGCCGCTTATTTTTCATCAGGGAGGCAACTCCGGAAACTCGTAAGTCGTAAATTCTTATTTGCATGTGTATAATATATTTTTTGACTCCACCAAGCCCAAGCCTAGAGGTTAGTGAACCTTCCTTTGCAGTGATATTACTTGCCAATTTGCATCAGTGACATCATTCACTAGATTTGTGGGAACTCCTGTACCCCCAATGGCATATAGCGGGTATCTAGCTGCGGAACCGTAGCTCTTATGGTCCTTGTGCTGATTTTTTGATAGTTGCGGACCATGGTCCGCCAAATCAGAAAAAATTTAAGGACCTATAGAGGTACGGTTCCGCAGCTAATAGGTATCTAATTCCATATTTCAAGTCATTACATTTGTCACGATTTGCAAGGACGTATATATCCTTGCGATTTGAGACATAGTTCATCTGTCAGTCATGCCATTGTAGTCTAATAAATACCAATTGCCCTAATATGCAACTTCGCCTAAAGATAAACAAACACCTTTAAGAGTAATTAAGATTGGAACCTAAGTCCATTTGCTTCAGACCCTCAAATAATGAAATGGTCTACGGAAAAGGGAACCAGTCAGAAAAATGGTTTGCAGTTGTCGTAAAATTCGCGATTTTTTTTTTCGGATACATAAAACCAATTTGTAATTGTTCGAAACTTTACTAGAGACAGACCTATATATCAGAAATATTTTTTATCACATTAAAACTTGTCAAAGGTAACATGTTATTTGTTTTTGATGTCGTTAAACAGGCATCATTCGAAATCGAAATTGAAAGTTGGAATTTTGTAATAGTCATCTTTTAATCGACTGTAGTCCCTAATACCGCCAGCTATAGTAAAATTTATTAGTAAGTTGTATTGCAAGCATGACCAAATTAGCTGTTCATCTCACTTGACCATACATATTATATCTGAAAGCAAACAAGTGTTAGTGAAATTAGGTAACCCACTGCTCTTGCTTGACCTCCACTTCATTTCACGAGATTTTTTAAATTCTCTTATTGCCAGAATTAATTTGTAACACATTTGTCATCTTTAAAGCAGGTTTTCTCAAGTGCTTTTAGTAAAACATGCTTCATAATGTCACTAGAAGACAAATGTGGAATAATTACAACAGGGATCAAAATGAAAAATAAAAAATACACTTCTGTTGTTTACCTTTACTAGTCACTTCATGACGTTCATGTCAATGAAAATTTGGGACATTTCATTGTATACCGTTATGACAATGTCAACTCTTAAATATTGCATTATATAAAGCATTTTCACTGCTAATTTAATTATGACCATGATTACCATTTACTATCATGCTTTCACCTGTTCTCGATAGTTTTGTGCCTTTCAGTTTTTACATATAAAACGAATTCAAACTTGTCGTTTGTTTGTCGAAAATTTTCAAAAAGAACATCACTTCGTTCTGTAACAGAGAGAACATGCCCATAATATGCAGTAAGGTGTTTATTATTGTCACGAATAAAATTTGCAGTTTATACCATGCTTTTCACTATTCCCAGTTTTCCCCAAACTTTGACAGGTTTTATATCAAAAAAAAATTTACAGATATAAACAAATTTCGGCTGTTCCTAAAGGTAATTAACCTGCAATTCACTCCTGAAAGTAAATATACTGATGAAGTTGTTGCAGAAAAAATATATTGAAGGCTGTTATAGTCGTTTCTTATCAATTTCTATTCAGTTAAGGGAGGATTTCAATTTGGGAATTTCTGTTTGCTGGTTGTAATAGCCAACAGTGATGTGTCTCTTTGCATACATAAATCATCAAACCATGACAATAGAAAAATTCCAAAATTATTCATAAATTGATAAATTTATAAATACATGTACAACAAAACAAAAATAAATAAATGAAATAAAAAATGCAAAAAAAATATTAAAAATTTACAAGTTATAATTGAAATTAAAGCATAAAAATATTTCTGTGCCGTAATTGATTATTTATTGTAAGAAAATTACATGGATTATGATGTTACTTAACGTCATGCTATTTTATTGGTAAATTTGCCCTCCATACATACTTTACAGCTCACACGGATGAAAGCAAAGTCCTTGTTTTAGGGTGGATTATGGCGACATGGACAGATTAGCTAAGTCTGTGTAGCAGGGTGGACGATCGCGGATGTCCACCTAAAATTATGTGACCCAACGTGGACAAATTTTTGAAAACGGAATCCTTATGGAACCATCACGGCCACACCGAGGAAATTTTACACGTATATATGTTTGATTTCATTGCGAACATAAAAATCTAGGAATATTTACATCCTTGGACTAACATGTTTGATTTCGTTGCAAACATACAAACTGATGAATATTTACATCATGGGACTAACACATATTTTTCCCAATCGTATCGTAGTTCATGAACGGACAAAATGCATGTAAAAAAAAAAATAAATAAAACATTCAACATTCCTAGATATGTATTTTTTATCAAAAGCATGCTTCAATTGTTGAATGAGCGCCTCTACCTAATTTGTATTCATATTACCCGAGATATTGATTTTTTTCAATGGTCGTTTTTTGTTGTTCTATTTTTAGAAAATTACCTATGCATATCTACTATATATATATAATCTGATGGCTTCCCAAAGCACTCCTGCTTTATGTGCTATATCCAAGCTTTATTTTAAATTTTAAGCTATTTATGATAAAGATTTGATAGACAACGATTTTTGACAGAATATTTTGCTAAAAGTTATAAAGCTGAGACCTTACAAGTGACAATTACGCAACTATATGATGCCGATGGATTATTTTTGATAGTGAATATTTTATTTTAATTTCCATCTATGCAAATTTCTGCTTGAAAATATTTGAAAGAACAGTGATTTGACAGAATATTCATGCCTATTTTCACGGCAACGAGACAAAAAAAAATTCAAATATCGTTATTCTAAAATAACTCTGACGATCTGCATGGGAACATTTGTTGGCAATGAACATTATATTAAACTTCAACCGGTCAAACTTCCTGATTAAAGGTATTTTCCATAGGGAAATGCCTTTATTGGGATACCCAAAATCGTGGTGGTTTTTGTCTCGTCCGCGACGAAAGTCGCGAAAGCGAGACATATGCATGCAAAGTATGACGACGGCGACGGCGTTAACTTTTACTAAATGCAGGATATTTTGAAAACCCTTTGATGTAGGAACATCATATTTGGTCAAGTGGTAATACTAATCAAGTGCTACCTGACGGACATAACGATATGTGACCTTGACC
>MJUU01071019.1:28704-51406 GCA_002080025.1 Modiolus philippinarum
AAAAGGGGGGTTACCTAGTTTTTAAAACCCTAAGAATTAAAAAAAAATCAAACCTAAAGGGGGGCGGACCCCGTCCCCTGGAATCGCCACTGAAAGGGAGCCTGGAGAGAGTGGCGAGGCGGGATACAGGCAAGAGAGTGCGGGAAAAAAGGGAAAATGACGGAAAAAAGGACAGAGGCACCTCTGTGTCCATCCCCTCATAAATTGGTAGAGGCTTGAATGAACCTTTTAAAAGCAAAGGCATTGATAGCATCAGGGTTCAAAACATTTATTCAAGTACGAAAACTGCATTACAATATACATTTAGTACATTTAAGTGCAAAAAATCGATAATATTGAAGCAAAAATAAAAATTAACATTCTCGTGCTATGTATAGAAGCTTTCACTAAAGGTATTCGTACTCATAACTCTAAAGAAATTGCTATCCCGTAAAACACGCTAGAATTATGTATTCCCATGCAAGTAAATGGTCACCTATGTTAAAACAGGATCCGCTGATTGAAAAAGACTACTTATCGCTGTATTATTCGGGGGGGGTGGGGGGTTCAAGCAATTAGGTTTGTTTTCATCTGCATAGAATTTATAAAAGACATTTAATTGAACTGAATGGACAAATAGATTTTCTGAACAAGATATTTAAGTTATGGTAATCATCATTGGTCTTACCATTTTGCGTATTTGTTTTATTTGGTTGTTTTTTAATGCATTTCCTGTACACAAATAAATAGAGAAAAAAATCTTATCTTCATGTCACGTGTTGCATGCATGGCACAAGTGTCTTTTTCAAAAGATCACGTATAAGTTGTTTCAGAACGTTAATCGTGTACTCAAACATTTACTGTTCGATCTGCTCGATTAATTTCCGTGTACTCGTTGAGGTTTCATTCGTACAGGTATATTATTACAGATAGACAAAAATTTTAATAGGTTGAACAGGTTTTTAAAGAAAAAAGGCATTGTTGGCATCAGTACCAAAATACCTCTTTAAATAAATAAAAAACATCAAGTACAATATACATTTACATTTTTAAGTTTTTAGAAAAATGGCAGAACTACTAAATATATATCTCTTTGTTAATTTTTTTTAAATGTCACATTTCATCTACTAATTTTTGAGTCCTCCAATTTCCTTTGATTCAGTAATCAGTCTTTACCCCAAATTCAGCATTTGTTATTTCACGTGGCTACATTTATGTAAAATTTTATAGAGATTCCACAACTTTTACAGGAAGTTTATTCCAAACAGTCCTGTAAGTATAGAAATAATTTGTATGCATTTCTAGAATTCTTTATTGAAATAGAAAGGGCATCACATAAAATATCTACAATTACTGAAAATCTCAACTGCAGGACGTAATCCATGGACAACTGAAAAAAAAAGGCAGAACACAAATTTAAACAACGATATGAATTCCAGACAGTCGCACTGGGTATACAGGGCCTAGCAAAAAGTCTGTAGTAGGGTTAAATTGGTTTTTGGCACCCCCCCCCCTTTTCTGTGCCGTTTTCCTAATGACAAAAAATCACATAGGCAATGTGCGGTCTGTTCGAACGATTGACGTTTTGTAGGTTTAGCCTTCAGCCATTGTTAGCATATGCAAAGCATGAGACGTATATCCAGTATATCCAGTTTGTGTACTTGTCACGGGTTTTTGTTTTGCAACATTACTATATACGTCACTAACAATGAATGACCGAAGACTTCAATTTCAAAAGATCAATTTATAAACTTTTCGATATCAAGCATTTGCTTAAAGATAGGTCAATCAATTCCGACGGTGTTATTGAAAAATATTCGTATTCTCCAAAGATAAGTCGTGTATTATTGAAAGCTCAGTATCCATAGCTACCCTGTTATTACATCTAGAAACATAAGCAAAGATTTGATTAAGAATATTGTGCTTAATTGGGACGACGTGTCATCATTTACCCTGCCAAATTATATGCTGCCATCTTAAATATTTTTGTGTGGCTAGAAAAGGAAAAAAAGATGACAAATTAACCGTAATAAATGTGTATATCGTGTACAAGCACTTGTCACAGAAAAAAAAAAATCCGTTATACTCCCATGTAAGAGTTTAGTGAGATATATTTTTCATTGTGGTCCTCGTAAATTATTTCATATTTCACCCACAATTATATTGACGTAATTTGACATCAATTCAATTTCTCTCATTACTTAAAGTGACCACCCCTCATTTTTATCTGGAGGTTACTTTGTGTATAAAATCAAGGAAACGAATGCAACTAGGTGAAAAGCTAGCAAATCAAATGGCTCTTGACTATTTGAATGTCACGAATTGCAAATGAAAGTACTTACCCCCGCTTTTATAAGGACGACACAAACAAAATTTTGTTTGCATAAATCAGAAATCATATCGTGTGTGTGTTTATCCCTTAAAAAACTCAACCTCTTTTGATCTTTCGTGCCTGCGCGCTTTTCTAATTTGTGTTTCTTAATTTCAAACTTATTAGAATCATTCACTTAGTTCTTCTACCTATATCGCTCGGTGGACAAATTACTAAAAAACGTGGCTCGAATTTCTTGTACTTCATCTTTTTATTTGAAATGTAGTCAATAGATTCCTATATAACAGTCACACCATGCACGAAAGATTTACGGGATCAAAATACCAAATTTTGGTCAATTTTTATACGTATACGTTTATACGTAAACGTTTCAGTATACACATTCGATGCAAAAGGTCTAGTACATGGTAAGATTAAGCAAATGGAACAACGCTTTTATTGTTGTTCTTCATCTTGAAGTCACCATATAGTATTAAAATCTGCATTACAAAAAAAAACAGGTAAACTAGTTTATCCACTATTCAGGTCAACTCGTACAAAATCGCAAGAATGTCAATACTATTAATGCAGAGGTAAAGTCGTCAATTCCTCGTTTATAAATAATGAAAGCTCTGTCAATGTCTTTATCCCGCAATCTATTTTCATTAAGATTATTTTGTTATAAAATTAAACAGGTAAACTGGTGTATCCTTTATTTAGGTCAAGGTAGTTTTCAGTCAAGAATGTAAATAAAAATTGTCTGTTTGACCTAGCCGCTTTCTCAAATGAATTCGTATCTTCCGTCAATGAAAAAAATTGCAAATATGACAAATCATTGCAGGAAAAAGAATAATAAAAGTCCTTGGTGTATCCTTTAGGTATTTCTAAATTCCGGTTGTAAACAAAAGTGGGTTGTTTTTGACTTGGCCGCTTTGTCTCCTAGAAAAGTCGCGTCTCCCGTCAAATGAATTCAAATGAAATTCAAATGAATTCGTGTCTTCTGTCAATAAAAAAATTGCAAATATGACAAATCATTGCAGGAAAAAAGAATAATAAAAGTCCTTGGTGTATCCTTTATCTCACAGGTATAAGGTATTTTTAAATTCCGGTTGTAAACAAAAGTGGGTTGTTTTTGACTTGGCCGCTTTGTCCCTTATAAAAGTCGCGTCTCCTGTCAATACAAATTGCTTTTTTATATTTTTTAAAGCTCAGAAGGGTTGAAACTTGATCACGACCAATGCCCTTTGGTGTCTCTCTCTTTTTTAGGCCTTCTGTGAATATTTAGTATACATGTACTTTCAATAATTTAAATTATTGATAGTCTACACAATATAGATGATTATATGGTGAAAAATGATTTATGAGACCTATTTCTGCATTGATAATCATTTTATACTTTTTAGGTATACCTTCATATCATACTTCATATTTTTTCAGAAACCCCTTTTTTCAAACAGCAAAATATATCCGTAGCTCTGCCATTATCTTTTATCTACAAATTATGCATTTTATCAGTTTTAATAAAAACAACAATCTAAATTTAAAAACATTTCTTACCTGACCCGGAGATCATAACTCCTTAATCACAATTTCTACATGTGTGCGGTCCACTCGATTGTTTTATGTTTTACGATTGTGAACGAGATATCATCATCACATTTAGAGATTTGTAAGTAAATGTATTTTTTTTTTTAAATATTGTATTAACTTTGCATAAATTATAAATGCATCAAATTGTGATGCTTTATGTCAACAGAACTAACTTGTTTGTATGATGATGTCTTTTATCCATAACTGATATTTTCAATATATATTTATATATGTATGTGTGTATGTAGGTGTTTTTATATATAGTTACATTGATTTGATTTTGACGGTTACAGAATGGTGTCAATCGATCTGTTGTATATTTAAGTTCCAAAATACATTCATTTCTGGCTTCATATTTGAACTTTACTTTTTTATATAAAAAAATACAAAAATCAATTGAAAGTTATTCGTAATCTTGAACAACTGAAATGTTTTCACATATTTGACATTTGTGTTGATTAGATAGAAGTAGAATCTTCCCATTTTCCGTAAAAAAACTCGAATGACATCCACAAACTTATTTCTGTATTTTTATTTCTTCCTCTCATTGTATTTTTTAATATCTTTATTATCAGGTTTTCTAACTGTGTGTGTATTGTTGTGTGTGACTGTTTAACAAATGTATACCCAATGAGATGTCAAATGAATGATTGTACTGTATATCCTAATGGGTAATAGTATTGAAGCATACAGGGCATCCATTGGACTTTTTAATAACAACACAAGGAACCATTTGCAAATAAAATGCTATTTCTTAAATTCTCCTTCCAAAACTTTTAAAGACATCCTCATAACCAATTTTCGATGTACATTTCTTTGTTTTGCTTTATCTGTTCTACAAAGTATAAGTCCTTAAAGCAATATAGTTTTTCTGCTGTCTCATTATTGGAAACGTAGAACAAAATCCAGGCCCTGAATTTACAACTGAGTATACGACGGAACCCAGCCGGACCCAGTGGAATGAAAGTCTGTAATCTTCATGTCAGAAGTATTAGAAATAAATTAAATTTCATTCAGGAATTTGGTTGAAGAATTCGATATAGTGACTTTAACAGAGTCGCATTTGGATAATAGTATAGATAATACTGATATACAATTAGATTCCTTTTCGCTAAGCATGGAAAGGAAAGACAGGGATGCCCACGGGGGTGGCATATTAATCTATACAAAAGGCGATTTCTCTTTAACTCGAGTAAAAGAATTAGAGAATGATACGGATGAAACCATATGGGTTGAAATTTGCGGTAATGGCATCAAATTTCTTCTTTGTTGTATCTACAGAAGTCCAAGGGCAGGAAGTGATTTCTGGTTTCGCTTTGACCATTCATTAAGCCTTGCCCTAAATGTAAATGAAAGTGTCATAATATCTGGTGATTTGAATTCGGATCTTCTTAATATAAACAATAATAAACTAATGGAAGGTTTAAACATGTTTAACATAAATAATGTAATTCTAAAACCTACACGTGTTACTGATCACAGTAGAACACTATTAGACCCTATAATTGTCAGTGACAATCTGAAATGTATATTTTCCGATGTACCGGATGTGCCTGCAGAGATCAGTGATCACAAAGCTTCTGTTGCATTTTTCAAATGCACAAAGTGTACTTCTCGTTCGTTTAAAAGGGAAGTATGGATTTATGATCGATTAGATCGTGAAAAATTTTCCAACTCGTTGGACGATTTTGATTGGAATGTATTGCTCTCCGATAACGAGGACGTTGATATCTTATGTGAAAAGTTTACAAACAAATTTCTCGAGGTTTCAAGTCAATGCATTCGAACCAAAATGATAACTGTTCGAAATAATGACAAACTATGGTTTAGAAGTGAATTAAGGAAAGAAATTCGCAAACGCAGATCCGCCTTGAAGTAAAAAAAAAAAAAACAATCTGATATTCAAAAGTACAAGCAGCAGAGGAACAGAGTTAATAATTTAAAAAAGATTGCTAAAGAAAATTTTGAAAAGAACTTAGATAACATTATATTAGAAAATGCATCGAATCCACGAACCCATTGGAAAATAATGAAATTACTTATTAAATCAAATGAAGGTGCCTGTAACATACCCCCACTTCGAAATATAATTCACGATGAAGAATTACTTGATATTGTTTATGAGGATGAAAATAAATGTAAATTATTAAATTTGTATTTTAGTATGATTTCAAAGTTAGATGAAGACAATGTTAACCCACCTTTACTCAGTACAAAAACCAATATATTAATAAATAATATTTTTATTACTCAAAACGAAATAGAAGATATTATCCAAATATTAGATCCGAACAAGGCCTCAGGACCGGATGTAATCAGTCATAAAATGTTAAAAATATGTCCAGAAAAGGTATCAGTACCTCTTCAATTAATTTTCAATAAATCCTTAAGCCAGTATAACCGGACAGTGAACCAAAACGGAAGTTGCTGAACTGTCCGACCACTTAATCCTAGTTGTCGTTTAAGATTTTCCCTTTTTGGACATCATTTCAGGCTCTATATTGAATAATACTTGATGAGTCGGGAAAGGTTTAAGCTATATCAATGCACATGTACAGTTGACATAGTTTATATCATTTGGAGATACATGAGATCACTGAATATGTTCTTAAATCGGGATTAATCATCAGATTTGCGATAAGAAAATACTGACTCGACCGCTTGAACTCTCTTGTTTATTATTATATACACGCTTTGCTTAAACATAATATATGCGGTAGATACAAGAACCATCAGGCTACTCACGTATGGGGTTACATCTGCTAGTGGTGCCTTTGAATTTCCACAAAAGACGTTTTTTCATGCACACCCAGTGAATTATGTCTGTCCGCCTAGTTGCTACCTTGTGCATTCAGTCTGTCCGCTTCGTTGTTATTATATGAAAATGTACGCGATCATTAGTTGCTTTCACTGAATCATTTCTATGGCTTATATGTGCAAGTTGATGTCAAAATACAGTGCAGATAAGACTTGCAATCATTATTGTTATTTCTTTTTTAAAAAATCAGTAAATACAAATCTCTGTGCGTTTCGAGCATTGACTAACGTATCCAGGCATGTACGATTCGTACTAGTCTGTTCTAGTCTTTACGACTTTAATGAACATAACCTTAATATCACATCCAAACTTTTACAACAAGGTTACAGATTTCGTAAATTGATCAACACATCTATGAAGTTTTATGGAAGATATGAACAGTTGATCTCCAAATATTATCCGAAGACATAAAAGGTATTTACCGAATTTAGTGCAAATTTAGTTTCTGCATATATGGCCATTTCGAAAACTTATGTCTTTTCAGTAGAGATAAATTCAAAACATTTGCCCGGGAAGACCGTAAACTCAAAGATGTTTAAAAACTGCTAGAGAACAAAGCAACCAATATGATCTAAAGCATTTTGACTTAAAATCTCAAATTTAAAACATACGTTTAGATGATAATTTCAACAGTAATCTGAAAGTTATTCAAGGTGTTCCGTCATAGAACAAAGGAGAATTGAAAGCAAGGATATGCATTGGATCTCTTCATTAGAAGTAATTGTGACAAGGGAAAGATACAGCGTTAAACCCTTATATCATCGAATTTAATGTACATTAATGTAGTGTCATTTTTTTTTGTCATGGGTTCGGAGATAGGGCTGTAAAATCCTTATGTAAGAAGTTTCTCTGCAGAATTTTGGCCAAAAAAATGGCAATTCAAGTATATGGCAGAGCTCCTCCATATGAAGTCCAATACAAAGTTTAAACAGCCCTTACTTGTAAATACGATCCGTGTAGAAAATATTTCGGTCAAGTTTTTACAGTTCGAGTCATCAAAGTTCAACTGTGGTAAATTCGTTCTTAAGACTGAAGGTGTTCCTCAGGGTTCTACACTTGGATCCTTACTATAATTGTGATACATATGATGTTTACATCTCATTACATCTCTTTGTCTTATTCTGATCAAAACAGTTGATAGAATTTAATTACAGTGGCAAACAAAGAAGAATAGGGGAGGAAAATATAAAAAAAGAGAATCCAAACCAATATATAGGCAATAGAAATGGATACAGAAAGACAAATACCGATAAAAATACTTAAACACCTAGTGATGGGACAACCACCCTCATACAAGCCTTTTACAAAAAGAATGGTCCGCACTTGAGTTTCGGCATTTATATACAATCAATCAGTTCCGGTTATCAACCTGTGTAGAATTGGCTATATGGAGTTATCTTTATCCAAATTAGCTCCTATATGTGCAATAATTTGTTAAATTGTTAAGAAAATTCCCCTAGGTATATTGTTTTTATAAATTATGTGACAGCTGATATTTATCCCCAACTAAAGCTCTATGGTCCATGAAATATAACTAAGGCATAGACGCGAGTCGCATAACTTCATGTTGCTGTATATCGATTGTAAAATTTCATGTGTAAATGTCATTCCATTGTAAGTCAAAATGCTTCAGTAGATATCATTTATGTCATTCCGTAAGTCTCAATTTATGAAGAAAAGATATCAGGAAACACTTACAATGGCCGCAAATTACAATCACATGCCACAGTCTACCAGGGAACCGCACAAGAATTACAATAACTGTTTCCTATCTGATGATGTAGATGAGGTGACGGATAAAATAACTGCCCTTACTTTAAATGCCGCTGAAAATTCTATTCCTAATAGAATAGTTACTATTAGGTTGGAAGATCCTAAATGGTTAACTAGCGATATAAGGAAAATGATTAGACGGAAAATCGAATACATCGTAAAGCCAAACAAAAAAATGACCCACAACATTGGGCAAAATTCCGTGACATTAGAAATAGTTCGAAATGCTAAAAATAATTACAATGAGAAAGTTGTCAATAATCTGACAACTCTTGATTTGAGTGGGAAACGTTGGTGGGACACTGTAAAACAAATATCTGGTATAAAAGGCGTGCATCATTCTATTCCTTCTCTACGTACAGATGATCGATTAATCTTTGATGACACTGAGAAAGCAGCGGAATTTAATAAATATTTTGCATTGCAGTCGAATATAGATGATTCTAATGCTAATCTCCCTAATCTGGTTCCATTTCCCAATATTATCGAAGAGATTGTTCTTACAGAAAATGAGGTTAAAGACGTATTCATTATTTTAAACACATCCAAAGCTTCTGGTCCGGACCTTCTACACCCTAGAATTTTGAAAGAAGCAGCTAACATACTGAAATATCCATTATGTAAACTATTTAATTTATCTTTACGGAAAACAATTTTTCCTATGTCATGGAAAAGGGCCAATGTCACTCCAGTTTTTTAAAATGATAAACAGAATGAGGTTAAAAATTACAGACCTATTTCATTACTTAGTGTTTTATCTAAATGTATGGAAAGATGTATATACAAACACGTATATAATCATCTTCTTGATAATGATATACTGACTAGCAACCAATCTGGGTTTACAAAAGGGGATTCTGCTGTTAATCAATTAGTATATATTACAAATAAATTTGGCAAAGCATTAGACGACGGGAAGGAAATTCGGGTAGTTTTCTGCGATATAAGTAAGGCTTTTGATAGAGTTTGGCACAAAGGATTGATTTTCAAATTGCAACAAGCAGGTATATGTGGTAATCTATTGTCTTGGTTTAAAAATTATTTGAGTGGGCGGGTTCAAAGGGTTGTCATCAATGGGGCTTCATCTGACTGGATATCAATTATAGCAGGAGTACCCCAAGGCTCAATACTAGGACCTTTGTTATTCCTGATTTTTATCAACGATATTGTCCAAGATAAACATGCCTAAATAAAACTTTTTGCAGATGATACTAATTATATATTGTGGTTGATGACCCCGTTAATACTGTAGTTACCCTAAATAATGATTTAGATAGGATATATGAATGGTCGAAAAAATGGTTAGTTAATTTCAACGCTAAAAAGACAGAGACTATCATTAATCCAGGAAGGTTAATAAACCTCCTCACCCACCCTTTAAGATGAACAACCAAGAATTAAAGTCCGTATCCAATCATAAGCATCCTGGCGTTATCATATCAGACAATGGCTTCTGGCATGATCACATAGAGTATATTTCAAAACAGGCCTACAATCGTTTAAATATTCTTCGAAAGTCACGTATGATTCTCGATAGATTTACACTTGAAAAACTATATCTTTCATTTATCAGACCGATTTTGGAATATGCTGATGTTATTTGGGACACTGAAAATGTGGGTCTGATCCAAAAATTAGAAAATATTCAAATTGATGCAGCTAGAATAATAACAGGGGGGACAAAACTCACCTCGCACGCAAAGTTATATGAAGAGACAAAGTGGGAGACTCTATGCGATAGACGGTATAATCACAAGTTAATATTTTTTCATAAAATTATTAATAGTAATACCCCAGAATATTTATCAAAATTGATACCAGTTCATGTGGCTGACAGACATTCTCACAATACTAGACAAAGTCGTAATTTAGTTGAAATAAGAACTCGTACAAATCTGTATTCTCAATATTTCCTTCCTTCAACTGTAAGAAATTGGAACTTGCTTACCAATGACATACGTAATGTCAAAAGTACTGGGTTGTTTAAACGTCTGCTTTCTTCCCAAAATAACAAAGTGCCTATGTACTATTATGTTGGAAGTAGAATTGGCCAAATAATGCATTCACGCTTGCGCATTGACTGCAGTTCATTAAATTCTCACCTTTTCGTCCGTAACTTAGTGTATTCTCCAAATTGTGTTTATGGAGCAATTGAGACCCCTTCCCATTATTTGCTAACATGTCCAAGACATCGTTTGCCTAGAGAAAATCTCATGACTTCCTTAGCTGATTTACCTATAAATATTACGACACATCTACTTCTTTTTGTTTCTAATGACCTGACAGACGATCTAAACACTACAATTTTTACAGTTGTTCAAAATTTCATTTTACAAAGCAAAAGATTCACGCCGTAGCAAACTTGACTACCTTTCGTTAAAATATATTTTTTTCCTTTTTGTGGTTTATCTTTGAATATATATGCTTTTTGAATTCAAAAAGACCCTTCTAAACAGCATTTAGTGGATAAATTTAACAATACATATAGATATTTGGACCATATTTTGGCTTTAAATAATCCTGAATTTTCTAAATTTACAGATGAAATTTATCCTGCAGAACTTACTTTAAATAAATCCAATAGCAGCAGTGATTATACTCCTTTGCTTGATCTTGATATATCAATAAATCAAGGAAAGTTAAACACTAAGGTTTATGATAAAAGGGATGATTTCTCATTCCTATAGTCAATTTCCCCCATCTCGACGGCGATGTTCCGTTAGCCCTTTCTTACGGGGTCTACATTTCACAACTTGTTCGATATGCACGAGTATGTAGTAGTGTTTCTGACTTCAACGACCGAAATCTTTGTCTCACTGAAAAGCTTCTGCATCAAGGGTTTGGATTTCATAGATTGATAAAAACATTCTCTAAATTTTATTATAGATACATTGATTTATTTAGAAAATTTGGTTCTGCATGCAGGGCTCTTGTGCGTCAGGGCATTTCGCATCCGGACTTCTATGGTAGTATCATTTGCAGAGCGCGTGAATTCAAAGATTGTCCTTCCAGACTTATTAATCCGTTGAACAAACTTATTCATAAAGGATATAAATACAGCATTGTTGTTAAATCTTTACTTCTGGTTTTTGTTGGCAAAGATATTGATCATCTCCTGGGTGCTTTACACCATAACTAAATTTAAACAATTGTTCATATTGGCAGTATTTGGCATTGCACAATATCATGTTCTTCTTTCATAATTGATGATGTTGTTATACCAAATCTATTTAGAAGTATTTCAATTGAAATTTCATATGTAAGAGGGCTTGATATCATGGTCAACGGAAATTGTGTCCTTGGCTGGCTGTCGGTGGCTGCGAGCATTTGTCCGGACGGTGCCTGTGTGTATTGTCTTCATGTTTTATGTACTTCATTGTAGGGGTACTCGTCATGATAGGTTGAACTTTTTTCTGGTTTGATTTCTGCTGTGAGTCTTTTTGTGTATTTGTTTTTGGCAATTCGCCGCACATGGGGGGGGAGGTTTGGATCCGGGAGGGCGGGTTCGGCCCCACCGCGGTTTTTGCGCCTGTCCCGGGTCGGGAGTGTGTTGGTCATTTCTTATAAAATTTTAGTTTCTTGATGTTTGGGTTATTGGATGTGGTTTGTTTCCATTGATTTATTCACTTTTTTACCTTTCGGGGCCATTTAGGGCTTACTATATGGTGTGAGGTTCCTCACTGTGTTGAAGACCATATGGTGACCCCTAGATGTTTTGTTTTGGGTCGTTTTAACCTGGATATTGGATGTTGTCTCCTTGACATTTACCCCATTTCCTTTCTTTTTCATATATGCTGTACACTATTACATTTGTACTCATTCGTATGTTTTTGTACATGTATATTATCCTATAATAGTTCTTTTACACTATAGTATCTGATAGTATCTGATTTAATAACAACCCTGTTGTTGCTTTTGACTTTTTTTTTTTGAATAAATGATAATTATATGATATAACTAAAATAGTACTAAGGTACTTGCGAGCATGATTGAATCAAATTCACTTTATGTGCTGTATAACCCTAGGAGACAGATTTATATAAGCTTTGCTTGTTTCTGAATCCTGTAAATGTGATTTAGTTATATATGATTATATTCTTGTACTGTTCATGTTCTGTATATGTGTCTTTGTTCAGTAAATATGTTTAAACCAAGAAATACAATGACAAAAGACAAATATAGAAAACAATAGGAATTCGGACAGCCGGACTTAGTACTGGCACAAGCAAGGGCTAGTGGTAGGGTTAAGTCGGTTTATGGTATCCAGACCTCCCCTTGCTCAATCCCCTTTCCCTATAGTATATTAAACATACAAATAAAACCAAATACAGATAGACCACTAACTGCAAAACCACAATCTTGAAAAAGAAAGATGGTTCAAAGTGTGATCGCCGCTAAACTTCCGGCTAGCCCAAAGAGCCTAGTCTGCTGGTAAAACACTCTAGCACTACGGAATAAAAATCAAATTCAAAACTTCTCGAAGGGTTTGGTAAAGAATCATCATGGATTTCAGTAGATATCGGCAGTATCAGTGAGAACTGTAAAATCTTCAGGTCATTAGATCCCAAAGCCAATTTAACGGAATCGTGAAGAATATCCGGTCAATATCCCCGATTACGTAAAAAATGTAAGTGACGTCCCAGTTTTTCTGGATTTTTTTTATTAGTTTTTGACATTTTTAACAACATTTCCGAAAAAAAAACGACGGTGAGAAATGCCCTTAGTAATAAACTGTTTGCGACTCGCATAATATTTGGAGATCAACTGTTCATTTCTTCCATAAAACTTCATAAATGTGTTTATCAATTTACGAAATCTGTAACCTTGTTGTAAAAGTTTGGATACATCAGCAAACGAATACCGAAGCAAGAACAAGGAAAGGGGAAATTCTAAAATCATATTAATCCAAAATCATGGCAATTCACAGCAACACGAACTGAGACAGTATGACAAAGACAAAACAAATAAATAAAAATGAACAAGAAAGCACTAGCAGTGTGAACCCCTATAAAAACTGAGGTATCATCAGGTGCTCCGGAAGGGTTTTGTCACAATCGGTGCTAGTCAGTCCGGTAACAAACTCTGGATCTACCCAAAAATATCTGTTCTCATCTGTGAAACAGAAACATTGTAATGGTCTGTCAAATCGTGGTGACGACCGTAAAACTTCTGTAGTGACAATTGCAAAAGTGACTGAACATACCCTTGATGTATAAGTTTTTGAGACAGTAATTTCGCTCTGTTGACAAAATCGCTGTACAAACTACAGGCACGACAAGAGCGAATGAGTTGTGAAATGTACACGCCATATGCCGGAGAAGTGGGAATATTACTGCTAAGAAACGGGAAGTTCACTATTGGAAAGTCGAAATCATCACGCTTGTCGTAAAGTTTTGTTTTCAGACGTCCAGAGTTGTAAATGTAGAGGTATAGGTCCAGGTATGATGCTGATGATGGTGTATCAGTGGTCTCTTTAATTTCGAGTTCATTTGGGTATATAAGATGAAGGTTATCCTTAAATTGAGGATTGTTCAATGAAAGAACATCATCTATATAACGGAAACTGAAATTAAAGGATTTGGCTAGCTTATTGTCTTTTTTCTGAACAAGCCCTTGTATGAACCTGGCTTCATACGAATAAAGAAACAAATCTGCTAGAAGCGGCGCACAATTAGTCCCCATAGGTATCCCTATTGTCTGCTGGAAAATTTGTCCTCCAAATTCTACAAATATGTTATCAATCAAGAATTCCAGCATTGCAATGACATCCTCCTCTGTATACTTTTTGTGTGAATCAGTGTGATGTTTAACAAAATAGGCCCCATATTTACCTATCACTAAATATGAATATCTTTATTCACCCTTTTTAGTACAGAAAGACTGATGTATTAAATCCCGGAGTACTGACTTTAGCTTATTGTGTGGAAGAGTAGTATAGAGAGTAGAAAAATCAAATGTTTTGATACTGTCGCAGTGGTTGAGTTCAGTTGAAGATAGATATTCTAATAAGTCTTGAGTTTTTGAGAATCCACATCTGATTCACTCAACTTGTTGAGTATACTTTATCACTATATATCTTTAGGCCATTTTTGACTGCAGTAAGTAATGAAGTGAGGAGCTTAGAAAGGGGTTTTGTTGTGCATTTGGCAGACCAAGCAATGTATCTCTGTTTGTAAGGGCATTTATGTAATTTAGGTACCCAGTAGATACAAGGCAGGTTGTTGTTCTCTTCACTCAAACTGATACCAAAGGAAGACAATACTGATTTCTGATTGTTTAGTATATCCTCCCTTGGTATGGTGGAGAGTTTGTATGTGGGGTTGCCAAATGAATTGTCAATGGCCATCTCCTTCATAAAGCAGTCAATGTAGTGTCTTTTACAGATAAATGTGATGTTGTTTTGGGCCTTGTCAGCTGGTACGATGACATAATTGTCATGGAGGAAGGACAATGTTTTTTCTACCTCGGGATCATCGAATATGCTTTTTGAATGAGGGCTCATGGTTGTCCTTAGGCGCCTCATTCGAGCTACAATCAATGACTTTATGGACCTGATCCAGTCGGACAGTGTTTCAACCTTTTCCTTCTCTCTCTTACCCCATTGTTTGGCGTATTCCTCAGCTGCGTCCATCAATATTTTAAAGTTATGTTTCCAATTGATGGGTTGGGGTTCACGATATTTTGGACCTTTTGTGAAAAGATCACGTAGTTTCTCATTGCTTACGATGTTGAGGTCCCCTGTAATAACGTGACCAGCAGGAGCGTACATAAATGGAGAAGAGAGACAAGAACAATCAGGTGGTTTTGATTTAAAGTCATCAATTTGGACATCCCGCAATACCCGTTTGTGATTGAAGATGTTAGTTGCAATTGGTTTTGTATATGTATAAGATATAAGAGGAACTGTTTGGTCTTTAAAGTATGGTGGTATCTTGGTGGTAACCTGTTTATTATGAAGAATATTGCCAAGATTTATGGCATCTAAGCCTTTGTTTGTAAATTTGAGTTGATGTGATATTAAGGTTATGTACATAAAAGTCGTAAAGAAGACTAGAACAGACTAGTACGAATCGTACATGCCTGGATACTTTAGTCAATGCTCGAAACGCACAGAGATTTGTATTAACTGATTTTTTTAAAAGAAATAGCCATTGCAAAAGTCTTATCTGCACTGTATTTGACATCAACTTGCACATATAAGCCATACAGATGATTCAGTGAAAGCAACTAATGATCGCGTACAGTTTCATATAGTAACAACTAAGCGGACAGACTGAATACACAAGGTAGCAACTAGGCGAACAGACATAATTCACTGGATGTGCATGAAAAAACGTATTTTGTGGAAATTCAAAGGCACCACTAGCAGATGCAAACCTACACGTGAGTAGCCGATGGTTCTTGTATCTACCGCATATATTAAGTCTTAGCGAAGCGTGTATATAACTTAAAACAAGACAGTTTCAACGGTCGAGTCAGTATTTTCTTATCGCAAATCTGATGATTAATCCCGATTTAAGAACATATTCAGTGATCTCATGTATCTCCAAATGATATAAACTATGCCAACTGTACATGTGCATTGATATAGCTTAAACTTTTCCCGACTCATCAAGTATTATTCAATACAGAGCCTGAAATCATGTTCAAAAACGACAACTAGGATTAAGTGGTCGGACAGTTCAGCAACTTCCGCTTTGGTTCACTGTCCGGTTATACCCTGTGATAAATTTCCAACGCAATGGAAAATTGCAAACATTATTTCGATATTTAAAAAGGAGACAATTCATTACCTTCAAATTATAGACCCATATCCCTTATAAGATGCGTGGGTAAAGTCATGGAAAGAGTTGTATACAAACATGTATACAATCATCTTCAACGGTCGAAACTTATATATGAATACCAGTCTGGCTTTCTTCCCAAATATTCAACAGTACACCAATTAATAGAAATGTATAATAATATTCTTAATACACTGGAAAGGAAAGAAATTAATTGTTTTGTCTTTTGTGATTTCTCTAAGGCTTTTGATAAAGATTGGCATAGGGGACTGCTTTGTAAAATGAAATCATTTGGAATTGATGGAAATTTATATAACTGGTTCGAAAGCTATTTACATGAACGCAAACAAAAAGTAATTATAAAAGAATCTGCTTCTCCCCTTTGTACAATTCATGCAGGTGTCCCACAAGGGTCGGTACTGGGACCCCTTCTTTTTATTATATATATAAATGATATTGCAGAAAATCTTTTCTATCTCACTGGGCTTTTTGCTGACGATACGTCATTTAACCATTCTGGCAGTGATGGACCACTGATACAATCAGTGATTGATCATGACCTAAATGGACTGAATGAGTGGTCCAATAAATGGCTAATGTCTTTCAATCCAGAGAAAACAGAAATAATGATGTTTAGTGATACAGAAATTCCCAATTTCAGTTTTATGTTTAATGGGACAAATATTCCAGTGAGCAATTCACACAAACATTTGGGTGTTACTTTTAGCCATGATGGGAAATGGAACTTGCATATTGATAATATTGTAAAGTCTGTATCTAAGCATCTAAACGTCTTGAGAAAATTAAAGTACTCCTTAAGTAGAACAAATCTAGAAAAACTATACCTCGTGTTTATTCGACCTTTACTCGAATATGCTTGTGAAGTTTGGGATAATTGTAGGATGGTTAATGCAAAAAAAATTAGAACAGCTCCAATTAGAAGCAGCAAGAATCGTTACTGGGCTGCCAATTTTTACAAATTCTAATGCGATTTATAAAGAAACAGGATGGGAAAGTCTCCAGGAAAGAAGAAATAGACGTAAGCTGCAATTGTTCTTTAATATACAAAATAATGATGCGCCTAAATATCTCTGTGATTTAATCCCTCCAACAATTCAAAGTACCACAGTATATCCGCTAAGAAATGGAAATGATATTATCGTACCTTTTTGTTGGCTCTCAAATACAGCAGAATCATTTATTCCTGCAACTATCAAGCAGTGGAATAAACTTGATGAATCTGTTAGAAATTTAAAACCAATTTCAAAATTTAAGTCGATGTCTGATGATAGTAATATCCTAAAATATTTCTCATTTGGGCCTCGTAAACTTAATATCCTTCTTACTCAATTTAGATGTTCTGCTACCTTTCTCAATTACGATCTATATAGAGTAAATATTGTCTCTAATTCAAGCTTCTCATGTGGAGCTCAGTGTGATAACTCGTATCATTTCTTTTTTAATTGTCCATTATACACAAACCTGCGTAATACATTGATTAATAGTTTAGATTGGCTACCAGACGGTCTTGAGGTCAACTTAAATCTTCTAACAAACGGCGATAGTCGATTATCAAACGAACAAAATGAAAATGTCTTCAAAAGTGTTCAAAAGTTTATAAAAATTTCAAAGCGGTTCTTAATTGTGTAATTGAATGTGTATTCTTTACGAGCAGTTCACACACACCAAACACATACTTGTTTTTTTTTTCTTCTTCTTTTCTTTCTTTCATATTTTTTTTATATTTTTTTCCGTTTTTTCATTTAATTCATATATATAATATAATGTATCAAAATCTCTCAAATTGAGGTAAATAAATAAAATCTCTTCATTTTTCATCCGGAGCTTTCGGTCGGACAAGCCGGCCTTCATCAGCGGAACTTTATTATGCTATAGTAACCACAATTACAATTACAATGGGGAACGTCACAATTTGCAATTACATTTACGGGAAAGAGAACGTCACATTTTTGTATTTATTCCATGCGGCTTGTAGGTGCGTAATTTTTTTATCCATAAATTTTCTATCGTTTGTCTGTATATATCATCACCACAGATTTTTTCAAGTGCAACTATTTCATAATCTTTTACTGAATGATTTGCTGAATTAAAATGTAATGCAACGGGATCGGGTTTTTGTCTTCTAATTAGCGAAAGGTTTAACAAATGTCTTTGGTACAGTGTGTCGCTGGTCTCTCCGACATAAATAAAGCCATTACATTTTTTACAAAATAAAGCATACACCACGTTTGCTGTAGTACAGTTTACATAATTTTTTACTCTAAATACCTTTCCCTCAAAATTTTCGAAAATACTAGTGTTACGTACGTATGGGCATATTGCGCAATTGCGGCCACATGGTTCACATTTGTTTTCTTGCTTAAAATACATATTGTTATGTTTTTTGTGCACCAAAATGTCTTGCAAATTTTTGTCTCGCCTAAACGCTAATAAGGATGGTTTTTCAAAAACTTTTTTCATCTTATCGGATTTGTATAGCATCGTCATATGTTTCTTTATAATTTGACGGACGTTCGGTAATCCTTTCGAGTATGTTAACACTAGCGGTACTCTGTCGGATTTTGATTTGTTTGTCCTATATGTTAAAAGGTTACTTCTGTTTAATTTATCAACTTTCTTCAGTTCATTCTCAACTGTTGAACTCGAATATCCGCGTATACTAAGATTTTTCTTTATTTCGTTACGATTCAATTTGTATGCTGCCTCCTCCGAGCAAATTCTTTTTACTCTAATTCCGAGACCATATGGTATTGATGTTTTCATGTAGTTAGGATGCGAAGACTGAGAATGTAGATACAGATGCTTATCGGTAGGTTTTGTGTACAGATCCGTTTGTAAAAAATCGTTTTCAATAATGGTAAAAACATCCAAAAATTCTAGTGTATTGTCGGAATGTCGTAGATCTACTTGTATGCGTGGGTGTATAGAATTTGCCGTTTTGTGAAATTTGTTTAACTCATCTATTCCGTCCTCCCATAATCCCCATATATCATCAACGAATCGAAAGTATGTAAGTGGCGTTTTTTCCGATTGATCAAATAAAGAGTTTTCCCATGTTCCAAGATATGTGCAAGCGTAGTTCATTCCTAAGTGCGAGCCAATCGCAGTTCCTTCTGTCTGTAAGTAGTGTTTCCCATCAAACGAAAAATTGTTATTTTCAAGTACCATATCCATCATAAGTATTACGTCATCAGTTGGTATGTTTTGAACAGTTCTCTTATCCAGTGCTTCTTTTACAGCTTGCCGTGCTTCTTTACGCGGTACTCTCGGGTACAAAGATTTTACGTCCATGCAAAACATGATACAATTAGGCGGTAGCGGGTTTGCCTGCAACTTTCCAAATTTGACATCCGTACAAACTAAATATTGTTTCATTTCTCGTGTAAATGAAACAATATTTAGTTTGTACGGATGTCAAATTTGGAAAGTTGCAGGCAAACCCAAAAGTTCACAAAAATGGTGTACCACTGAGAACAATTGTGAATGGACGAAAGCACCCTACGGCAAATNAGCTTGCCGTGCTTCTTTACGCGGTACTCTCGGGTACAAAGATTTTACGTCCATGCAAAACATGATACAATTAGGCGGTAGAGGTTGTGGAATTTTCGACAGCTTATTTAAAAAATCGGTTGTATTCTGAACATAAGATGGTAATGATTTAACGTGTTCACTGAGTTCATGCTCTACAACTTCAGCCATATTTGCCGTAGGGTGCTTTCGTCCATTCACAATTGTTCTCAGTGGTACACCATTTTGTGAACTTTTGGGTTTGCCTACAACTTTCCAAATTTGACATCCGTACAAACTAAATATTGTTTCATTTCTCGTGTAATTGATCCGCGTTTAACCATATCATTAGCTAGTTTTTTCACTTTATTCTCGATTTTCCGTGTAAGATCAGACGAAAAGTCATCGCTTCCCTTGTTCCTTCGGTATTCTACTGCCGTTGTTACGAAACCGCTTTATACGTAGAATTATCATTCATTTCTTGTTATAAACCATCTGAATAAGCCCCTGAATCTAAAATAACTATGCCAGACCCTTTATCTGCCGGTCGGATAACAATTGAGGTGTCGTTTAACGAACTTTTCATTGCCTTTTCTTCAGCTAATGTGACGTTCATTTTGAAATCGCGGTGTAATCCTTTTATCACGTCATCTTTTACTTCCTGGATGTAGCTATCTAACCATTTATCACGCCCCTTATCCGGAGTCCATGTACTACGCTTTTTGAATTGTATCTCCTCAGTATCAAATTCTTCGTTTTCCTCTTTATAAAAATATTCTTTTAATCGCATCCGTCTTTCCCACGCTTTAAGATCAGCCAGTAATTTCCCGATATCAATTTTGCGTCTGGTTGGAACAAATTTTAATCCCTTTGTTAAAAGTTTCTTTTCGGAAACTGAAAGTATTCTTGACGATAAATTTATTACAACATCATCGTTACCCGTAGTTTTATTTGCGGAAGAAATTTTACTAAAAATTAAAAATTAATGAATATATCAATTTGCATGCTCATATATTACTGTAAAATATTGTATTTAAGGATAGACGATCTAAGTTGGTAGAACTTGTGTCTGATCCTTTTTGTAATATTTAGCAATTAAAATATGTTCAAATCATTACAAAGGTGACGATATCGTGATCTGTTGATAAGTAATGTTGTATATTACGTAAAATCTTCGAAAAAAAAAAATTAAAATTATAAGTTGTATTGAGGAATAAATTGCACGTCTGTGATGTTGATGGTGCTTCATCCTCATCACCATCTTCGTGTAAAGTCATCATAACCTTTTCTATTTTGTTTACTATAGAAGAAGTATTTCTCCTAATGATTGAAGTTTGTCAACGTTTTGCTTAATGACTAGTATCCATAGTTGGGACTTAGAATGTTTTAAACCATCTAGTATTTTAGTTATAGATGTACGTGTTAGATCCAAACTCCAATTAGAAAATCCGGACACTTGGTTGCAAATGAAATTGTAGATGCATTGCATTTTCTGGCAGCTGTTTGTATTTTTTTTACTGCATTAATTTTGTTTTTGTTTTTTTTTTTTTTTGTAAATTTTGAACTGTTGTATCTCTCTTGTCATATCCTGCACTCGTGTCATTTCTTAGATGCACTTGTAAAAACCCTATAATTTAACATCCAGCCTTGGGAAGCTTAAATTAAAGACGTAATACGTCATTATAAGTTCACACAATTTTCGCCATAAACTGTCCTTGGAGCACTCAATCATCTAAGTTCATAATAATGAAGCCATCTTTGTAGCTTTTACTTTTGCTAATAATTACATTTTCAAAGTTGACTAAAAAGAAAAATATATCGAAAAAAAAAATCATCTTGCCACTCCTTGATTGAATGATTTCATATTTAGTACATATCTTACCCAGCATACAATTTAAATGTACACCTAGCTTGTTTATAAAGAAATTCATTATTGTCCCATAACTTTTGATGAAAAGTCTGCACGTTATTCCTGGTTACTTCAGCTAACAGAATTACACATCAAATTTATTATTAATGTTTCAGATAACTTTTTAAAACTTATTTTATAGGTATGCAAATGTGTAATAGCCGCTTGTGTAATTTTTTCCAATGACGATCATAAGATCAAAATTTTTGACAAAATGAGACAGTCTAATTATCTTAAAACGCAAAACTTCGACCGAAAACTTCAAGTTGATTCAATACAAACAGACCGACTATTGGATAGAAGTAAACTAATACAGAAGTTGCTGTTAATTTCGATTCTGCATATACCCATATACCCATTTCGACAACTTATGTCTGTTCAGTGCAGATAAAAATCAAAATATTGGAAATCCATACACTGAAATATGTGGGAAGACTGATAGAGAACAAACTACTAATAAAACGACGGCAGAAGAATACCGAAGGAAAAAAGGAGTGCAATTTGCAAAAAAAGTCCAAAGACATGGCCAAAACAAGGACACAGAAAACAATGTCGTCAAACACAGAAAACAATGACGTTAGACAGATACAAAGCACAGAAATAGAAAAGACAACATTCAAAAACTAGGCACTCACAGTGTGAAGATCAGTGAAGCTGAGAGTGACATCAGGCGCTCTGGAAGGGTAAGCTTGTCCCGCTCTGTCAACAGCACCCGTCACACTGTAAGTGGGTAATCTAGGAAAATGTGAAAATCGGTAGTCAAATCCGGGAAGACGTAATTCTAGCTGAGAACGTCCACTTTCATTTGTGATATTGACACGTCATATCTTTCATTGATGTTATGGTGACGGCCATACAATTTCTTGAGGGATGAAATTAACAATGGTTGAACAAATCCCCGATTAAGCAGCTTTTGGGACAGTGTTTTTGCTCTGTTAAAAAAAAAAACACTGTACAAACTACACGTTCGACTGTAACGAATCAACTGTGAAATGTAAACTCCATATGCT